>JAPDSC010031245.1:0-10723 GCA_026290005.1 Latrodectus geometricus | reverse complement strand
AAAAATCGAAGTCCTAACCGGAAGTCATATAACAACATAAATATAAAAAGAAGTAATCCTCTCTGTCTTTTATGAAATTGAAAATGAAATAAATTATGTATATTGCTCATTAATAATAATTCTTATATTGTATCGAAATTTAGAGAATAATATTTGAAGACTACTTTCACTTTACTTTTGAATAGTGTTTGAAAATGCTAGAATAATATTATTTGTAATGTTATTTATTTTCTAATAATAAATCAATGTTAAATACGTTCAAGAAATCTTCTTTAATATTTCATAACTTTTTTACACAGTGTTATCAGGTAAAATCAACATTGAAATTTTATTTTTATCCAGACAAATTATTCTGGCCTTGTATGGAGTTTTAATGGCGTCATGCGTATGAAATTGTCTGTTTAAGTTTTGGAATAATGATTTTTCTAACCATTATAATAAACTGAGATATCTATAATAGCAATAAGGAAAAAATTAATCATTCATATCTAAGTGATGCAGAAAACACTTATTATATAAATTATAATGCTATATTTTTAATAGTTATAATGCTATATCATAATGCTATAAATATGCTATATTTTTCTACTAAAATATAACTTCTTTATATTTTAGTAGAAAAATATAGCATTTTATCTTAGTATAAAATATTCAACAAGCATATAAAAGAAGCTACTTATGAATATTTAGCTCATTAATATCATTTTATAATAAACCAATATATATATATATATATATATATATATATATATATATATATATATATATATATACCAAAATATATTCATAAATTCATGAACTCGGTGCTTTAGTGGTAACACTTAGTGCTTCCAGTTCATAGGTCAGAGGCTTAATCATTGGTTGGGGAAGGTTGACTGAATTTTTCAACTCTTTAGTAGTTCGATAAAACTATGTACCAAGCATGGTCAGTAACTAAATGGTCTATAGATTTCAAGTTAGGCTGATCACTTAACCGGGACATGTGCTTCGCACCCAAAGTCCTTCGATAAAGAAAACAGATATAGTTACATTAGACCTTGGACCTCTGATGTTCTGTCATGCCACTGAGCGTTTATAATATATGAGTTTTTGATAATTTATATACATATAAGTAAGCATGTATGTTTGCGCATTTATTGATATGAATATGAAATCGTGAACAAAACCGCTTCTTTTTTCACTCGATTACGAATATCTATTCTGTTTCCGTGTCTCCTATTGTATCTGTATCAGAGAACTATCTGTATCAGAGGACTAAAACAAAAATTATTAATTATCTGGATTTAAAGATAATTTTTATTTCAATTTATATCCTGTTTTTAAAGTACTGAGACTCGAAATTTTAATATACAAGGCAAATAATTGATTCTTATTTTTTAATGGAATGAGACAGTTTGACATGTTATTTTATTTACATAAAATAAAATACATTTCAACGTTTGTTAAAACGTATTCTACGAGATATCTTACATTATCTTGATGTAAGAAAAATCCGACATAAGAAATGCTTGAATGCTCACCAAGAGACAAATGATACAGATTTTCAGTTACACTTCAAATCAATTCGAGTAACTGAAACCATTTATGACAAAGAAAGCTAAACTGTAAAAATGATTGCTATCATCAATCATAAGTGGTTAAAATCGGAGAGAGCGCTAATTTCTTCTGATTATATGGTTGTGATATGGAGTGCATATTTAATGATACGAGTGATGACATCCACCTCCAGATTTGAAGCCATTTATTTAATTAAGGGGACAGTAGACACTAAAAATGTTTTTTTATTAATAGAAGTATGAATTTCAAATTTTGTATGGTTACTTATAGCATAGAAAAAATGATTTCAGCCACTTCTAAACAAATTAATTATTTAATTTTTGTGCTAATTATGATTCAATTAATTGAAATATTAAAAATTAACTTTTTTCCTTGCGCAAACATTCTTTATAATTTGCTAAAAAAATGCATAATTGAATATGTCTCAAACTTTTATTAAAATTGTTACGAAAGATTTTCTTTGGAAAAAATTTAGAAAGTGATAAAAAATATTTTAATTTGTTTTATGAATGAAAGGATCAACAAAATAATTTAAACTGTTAAATATAGTAAAATAAATACATAACATCCGATTTCTGTCCCCGACAATTTAATTATATATGTCTAAAGAATAAATGTGGGAAATATTGTGAAGTTTGCAGAAAAATTGCTGCGCTAGCAGTATTTTGAAGTTTCAGAAATGGAAAAATTTCCTACTAGAGAGAATGAATCATGCTTTTAAGTTACAAGCCAAATATTTTGGGCAAATATATTTAAGTTTTAATTATTCGACTATTATAATTAAAAATTAAATTATTTTGAAAAATATTATTAATCATTGTCCATTATAAAAGGCTTGTGTTGATTTTCAATTCCGACGCAAAGAAATGATAAGGAGAGGGGCGTTGCTTTGATGCAGAAAATTTTATATTTTACTCATGATTAACTCAAAAGTTCTTAAAATTAAAATATCTTTTTTTTTTAAATGTTAAGGAGACTATATGCAGTAATAAATAATATAAAAAATGTAAGATCGATATTCCTGTCAAATTTAAAGTCTACTGTAGCCTTAAATTACATAACGAATATTTCCTATAGAATTGATGCTCTTGCTTTTCGGTTTGAGTTGAATAACACTGGGAACCAAAAATGCTTTCTCCTTCAAATATTTTTGGTTTTGGGAATAATAAAAGTATATTTTGATTTGTGAATATATCTGTTTTCTTATTGTGAATATGTCTGTTTGATTTGTGAATATAACAATTATAATTTCAATCAAAAATGTAATCTCCGTAAATCCTAATATTTTATGTAATCTATGTAATTTTTCACACAAAATAAACAAGCTATATCTTCTGTTATACATATTTATTTATATGCTACAAATTTTGTATCACAATAATTGTTTTACATTGTTCCATTTTTAATAAATATATAATTTTATATAAAAATTATATGAACTTTAGATAATGTATGTAGTTATAAATTTTTTCTGATCAATCTAATTCATATTTTTCCTCATTATCAATTTAAATATCGTTTCCAAATATCTATAGAAACAATATTGAAATAAATGATAATAAAATACAAAAAATATGCAAAAAAAATCAAAGAAATACTAACAAATATAATTTAAAGCAATTTATGCTATATTTTTGAATGAATATTGCAAAATTAGTTCAATAAAGAAAGATATATTAACTTGCAACTTAATAAGTTTCAATTTTACAATAACACATTTCATTGGTGTATTTAAAAAAAAATATTTTATTTAAAATAGAGAAAAATGTGCTTTTACAATAGAAGATTATCTCTCCTTTCAAAATGTTTATTTTGAATTTCAAAATGGAAATGTTTACTTAAATTGATTGAGATAAAATATTTTAAAAGAATGCTCAAATAAAGGAAACTTTCTATAAAGAACTAAAAGCAAAATGCCATTAGATTACTTGAGTTGTGGGAAACAGCAGCTTTTCCTCTATAATCATTTACTTTATTTTAAATGTACGAGAACTATTTCTGTGGCTTTTTATTTTAGTTTATTTTTTCCAAAAAAGTATTTAGTGACAGCTTAAAATGTCACATTATTTTTCTGGAATAAGTGGTTTTAAGCTAAGTTTTGTTAAATGTCATCTTGTAATTTTTACTTAAAAATAATAGTTTTTGATAGTAAAGAGTTCAAATTATAAAATTATATTATCCTTTATTAAAATTGAAAAATTTTCTACAGTTAAAGTTTATTTTTAGTTCTCAAAATGATTTTTGTCTCATGACATTTATTAAAAGCAGCTATATTTCATTGAGTTGTATAATTATAACGAAACTAAATAAATACCTTGGTATCAGGAAAAAATACTTTTCACATTCCCTTTTTAAGACTTTTGAGATATAAATTATAGATTGAATGTCTTAGTGCAGAAATAAGATTTTATAAAAAGTATTTTAGTTTAATTTGAAAAAAAAACTACACGTTTTTTTCCACTATCTTACGATATCCTTAAAAATCTTTTTTTGTTTTAATTTTGAGTAACAAATAAACAACAAAAACAAAACAACCTAAAAACAAATCATTTTATTCTTTTTATAAAAGAAATTAAAATATTTATTTTTAAAAAAATATATTATTATAAAGTGCACTTAATATTTGCAATTATCAGCGAATTTCTATTAACCATTAGGTAATGAAGAATGAGAATATTTGAAAAATATAATTTGTTAATTTCTGAAATTTGAAATTTTAATTCATATCTCGTAATATAAATAAATACAAATTATAAAATTATATTTAATATTTAAACATTTCAAAATGATTTTTTAACAAAATAGTTTGGTTACTATAAATGATTTGACAACGAGTCAGAAGGTATACTTATATAGGTAAAGTATACTTAATTAAAACTATTAAAGTTATAAACTTATTTTTTGGAGAGAAAGGTCTTTGTGTAACTGACAGCAGTAATAATAACAAAACAAAATCATGGTTTACTCGTTCTGCATACTCATTTGTAGAGGTGAGTGCTTTAGAATTTTCTGGGTTTCCCCTTTTGCAAAATTGAAATGCGGTTCATGAATGAAAACTGTTTGGTAAATGTCCTCTTGAAAGGAAAATATGCAGAAGACTATATAAAGAAGTTTTACAAAAGTTCATTTGTTTCTCTATGCTATAATTATATAACAAATATTTCCATGCGGAAGGTGGAAATAGAAAAATAATAAATACATTTCCCGTTAAGCGTTTTTCAGTGATAAAAAATGGTAGAACAAGAACATTTTATTTTATTATAACACAAATATATATAGACAGTAAAATCAGAAGTAAATGATATTCACTTGTGTTCTTATCAGCTGCGCATCCGAATCATTGCGCATGCGTGAAAGGAAGAGAAAATACCTGCTATTGCCGCTTCGCTTTCACAGCATTGTTCCATCTTTTGAGTATGATGAGATAAGTATTCAAAGCATAAAATGCTAATTAATGCAATAGTTATATAAATGAAATACAAATGTGCATACAATAATAATTATACATATAAATCTCAAAAATTTCAACTAGATAAAAGTAATATGTGAAACCAGGAATTGAAATTGTGCAAACTGACCAAGAAAATAGGTTTATAAAATATTAGCTGGTTTCACAGCATATGTGAACCACATATTTTCAAAATCTACAGTATTATCATATATAATCTCAAAAAATAGCTAATTAATTACACTGATAGAAAAAGATTCTTGATTGAAAAACGAATTTTCTTTTTTTAAAATTAACATAATTTTTATTTAAAATTTTTATTATCTTGAGAAAGAAGGAAATAAGAACATAAAATATTTGTTCATAATAACTAAAGATATGCACGTTATTATAGTAAAATTTAGAATTGTGAGCATTAATTTTCAAAATAAAAACTCAAATTATCAACTATCAAAATCAAAATAAAAATTAAAAGCTGCTGAGTAAAATGAAGACAATAATGTTTCTGTACTTAAATTTAATAAGCTTTTTTTAAAGATAAAAATGTCTTTCATTTGAAAAACACGTAACTCAATATTTTTTTTTTACATACATCTAATTTCAGAAACATAATAGGGTAATTCGTAGCATTTCAATCGAATTTGATTCTTGTGTAGTATTTCTCTTGAATAATAATGTCTTACACTATTGTTCTGTTCCGGAAATTTCCGCTTTTCCCATTTACGAGGAAACGAGAAATAATTCTTGGAGAAACCCTAATAAAAAGGTGGATTGTTTTAATAGTTGATGTGTTGCCATTTTAATTATGTAATATGCGTGTTGGTCACCTTCTTACATGAATGAAAATGGCGTCTACTTCTGAGTAAGCAGTTTTTTTAAATATACACTGTCTGCAAGTTCAAACAGTTTTTGTCTTTTTTTTCTCTCTCTGTTTTATTTTTTAAATTTTTCTCATAAAATTATTGCCTTTCAACTTTCTAAGTGTAAAGAATTATCATGTTGAAATTGAATTTGCAAATATCTATTCATTAAATTTTAACTACAGAGTTTCATTTGTATTTCGTTTATTGTAAGTGTTAAACAATATATAAATATGATATTAAAATGTTTTTCAAATTCTTAATTTAACAAGTTGCTTTAGTTTCAGTGCGTAGTTATGCTTCTATCATTTGTTGTTCTGAGTGCTTAATATCAATATTTTAACAGTAGAATATGTTTAAATGTTCTTTCTCAAGTAAAAATAATTAACAATTATTAAAACTATATAAGAGAAATATATATTTATACATATTTGGTATTTTTATTGGTTCTAAGTAAAAAAAATAAAAAATACATGTCTTAGTTTCAATTCTTCTCTGATTGTGATAATTTTTTTGTTCACAGATACCTTGAAGTATACAAAAGTAATTGGCTGAATTTAATTATTTGTTTTGTGTAGCAATCAAACTACTAACTAAGAATTTTGGATTGATTTGTTACTCAAGTTCTTTCTCGTACACACGATGTTTAATAAGACCGGGTCCAACGGTTTAAAAACTGATACCGAATCACTACCAACATCCAATCCTTAGATGGGATTCGAACCGTCGAGCTGTTGAATCGAAGGCAACAACACTAAGCTTTCGGTTACCAGCTCTGTTAAGGATTTAGGAGGCAAGCAAAAACTTCTAATTAACAAGAATGATTTTGTTTTTAAAAGTGCACAATTACGCAACTCATATATTTTATTCAAATTATGCTATTTATAATTTGTGGGAAATTATTGATCAAGATATTAACATACATAAAATTAATCTTGTATGATTCTTTTAATGTATCGGATTATTAATTTTTAAACGAGTCGATTTTAAAGTCAATCAAAATGTGTAAAAATTTTTAATTTAATATAATTATTTTTATTAGACACTATGATTAACATTAATATCAACTTGTTTAAAAATTAATTATAAAGTATTTTTAAAAGAAATAAAATTCCGTTAACATAGATTGTATGTATGTTGACATTTTGATCGATAATCTTTAAAAATTTATAAATATAAATTGAAACTCTTGTTCTGGTGATAACCGATTCCAAATTCTAACAAATTTTGTTTGCGATGCCTTATCTGGAAAATCCGATTTGTCATCCCTTCAACTTTTCGTCAATTTGTTTTTGAGAACATTCATGGACTCTCACATCCCTTCAATCAAGTGACTACAAAACTTATTTTGTTTCGTTATGTCTGGCCAAATATGCACGAAAATATAAAATGATGATATCGTCCATGTGTACAATATCAACGTACGCAGGTTAGTAGACATATTTTACAGTAGTTTTACACTACCTGAGAGTCGGTTTATGCATATAGATATTGACCTTGTGGGTCCCTTGTCATGGTTTCACTTGCTTCTTAACAGCTATAGATCGTTTTACTCATTAGCCAGTGGTCATTCCTTTACCCGATATAACCTCAAAGACTTGCTAAGATATTTTATTTTCACTGGATAGCGCGGTTTCTGTGGTACGCTAATTCGTATTAATAGCGACCAAAGAAAAATTTAAATCTTAACTATTTCGAACTTTCTCATTGGTACTCAGATTTATCGAACTTCTGTATACAATCCAAAATATAATGCTATGATGAAAAGCTTACATCGATTATTAAAACAAACTATTATTTTTGATTAAAATAAAATTTTTATTTATAAAAGAGAACTTTTATAAATATTCTAGAAAAAGTTTATGTCCAAATCAGCGTCTTAATTGTCATCAATTTAGTTAATGTTATATGATATGCTGAGTAACATATAAACGCTTATACATATTTAATGGAATTCGTACTATTAAAAATGGATATATTCTCGATTTGTATTTTGTTATGTTTTTATGAATTGGTATGAGATATAAAGCATTTCAATGAGACACAAACTTGTGATCGTTACAAAGTTTTTAGAAAACTATTACAATTTTAAATGGTTTGTGAAATTGCATTTTTATTCTCTTCCTATACTTTGATTTGGAGCTTATAAAGTAATGCAACTTTTGGAATTCTAATTGTTTTGGATATTCGATTCTTTTATTAAAAGGAGAATTTTTTATTATTGTTTATATTGATAAGATATGTATTTCTAGTTTTGGCGACAAAAATATTTCCTAAAATGGATTGGATAAATAAATAAAAGGATATTTCCTAAATATTTTCAAATAGTGTTTGCATACGTTTGTGTTAAATTTTAATACAAAATATAGTAGTTCTTACTTTGATATAGAATCATTTCGATTTTAATATTTTCACACTCGTGTTCAATTAACTTAACTTAAAAACAACGAAGACTTAGTCTGAATAAACTCAGAGTATATTCCTTCATCTTAATATTTAAAAGTTTGAAGAGTTTTTCCCAATTGCAGTGATTAAAAACACCTATAGAGAAAAATACTTCAAATTTTTAAATTTCACACACTATTGCAGTGGTTAAAAACACCAATAGTGAAAGTAATACTTTCTAAATGATGAAAGGCATAATCATATCTTTGCTATAAATTGTTACATAATATTATATTACATTTCCTTATTTTTATTTAATTCCTCGAAAACTTAATAGTACAATATCACACCATAACTATAAATTGAAAGTTTTAATGTATTTTTTTATATCCACTGGCAGATGCAAGATTTTCTTTTTCAGCTTTACCAGGGAAATGGAGAAGAAAATGCACGTTTTACTGTAACACTCTCAAAGAATATATATTTGAAGGAGTCACGCCTTGAATATTGTCTCTAGTGTACCCTTACGCATTCTAGGAAATTAAGGGAAAATCTGCAAATTTAGATTCTGAATTATATTAGAAAATTAACCTGAATCATTTGTGTAGGTAAAAAGGAATTGGATGAGAATCAGGGAAAAGGGTATGGACGAATAGTATTTAAATCTTGTAATTTCTTGACAAAATATTATCAGTATTATTCTGTGATGAAAATGAGCGCGTTAAGTATTATTTTTTTTGGAAATATTATGTTTTTTTATTAAAATGTGATTTAATACAATTTCAATGATATATGTATTTTATTAATTTAATGTCTTATCTTAAAAGCATTGCCATTTTAATTATTTCTCTTTAAAATAAATAATTTTAAGATCATATGATACGAAAATTTTGAAGTCTGTACATTTTTTACAAGTTAATAGCAATTTGAAAATGATTTGTTGACATTCAACGATTTGTTTAATTTAAAAATAGTCTAGTGAATGAAATATTTATTTATATTGTAATTGCTTGCTTAAAAGTTATTTTTAAAGGATTTGCACATGAATCTCTAAAAGAAGTTTTATAATATATATTAGCATATTCATTCAAAAAAATTTCTCTCCCGTAGTGATTTCAAGAAAAACAACTATCCATAACAGAAATAGAATTTTTAATCCCTAAACGCAATTAAAATTTATTTTCAATGAAAAATAGAACAGCTATTTGTTCAGAACAATTATCAAGTTCAAATGAAAAGTTGGTCGTGGTGGCCTGGTTGGTTAGGCTGTCGTTCTCGTTATCGAAATGTGGTGAGTTCGAATCCTAGCTTAGTCGAAGATCTGTTGTGTTCACTAATGGCGAAATATTTATATTGTAAAGTTGTAAGCATGTAAAATAAGTCGGGTCGCAATGTCCTCCATGTTCCCATTCCAAATTAATAACTCTGGTGGTGGTTGGAGCCAGGCTATTTGTCTTCTCTGGTTTCAATCTCAAAATTGGAATATTCAGATGATGCTGCCATCTATGGGCCAAAAGTCGTACTTCATCCTACGTATGAGGGTGCTCTATTCAAAAACGAAGATGGTCTCTCTCAGACTTCATTCGCTTAGTCTCTGACGGGCGGGCATGGCGTTGCCAAGTGTCAACAACAACAGAGATGAATATAATATTTTTTTATTTATAATATTCGATATCAATTTTTATTTTTCAAAAACTTAAATTAATGGAAACTTTTAGTTGCATAGACTGGGAACTTCTATAATATTAGAAAACTAAACATTATAAATAATTATTTATAAATCTCTAAAATATAACAATTTAACTGAAAAATAATTGAATAAAATTTGATTATTCTTTACATAGTAAAATGTGATACGTGGTAAGATTAAAATGTAACTACCGAAGATAAATTTGGATACGTATAAAAATGCATGTGTCAAAATATTATTTAATCACAAAATAATTCCAATCAAATTAAAACGTGTAAAAAATTATTCCAATCAATTAAAAATGCTTGTAATTTGATTGGAATAACTTCAATTGGTGATTTCTTTAAAAATTAAACTATTTATTTCTGTAAATATATTTATTTTATACATTATTTGTTTTAATTAAATAATATTTTTGTATTTTATTAATTTTAAAAATATTTTATAGATTTCATTTAATTACATTTTAATTATATATATAAAAACATTAATATTTTCCAGCTTCTAAATTTGATTTAGTTTCAAATTTCCTTTAATATTTCTGTTCCTAATGAATGTTTAAGAAATATTAACTAATTGAATAAATTTTAAATAAGTATTTTAAATTTTACTTTTTATAAGTCTTTGGAAATTTTTTCCAGTAAAAATTTGAAAAATAAAATGTTGTTTTCGGTACAAAATTTTAATTTTTTCCCTTTGATTTAGAGACTCTATATAGCAAAGTTTTATAAAACTTTATATAATACACTGTTTGAATTATTGAAATTCGTTTTGTCATTAATA
>JAPDSC010031242.1:194366-224392 GCA_026290005.1 Latrodectus geometricus | reverse complement strand
CTCTAAAATTGTTGCACAATGAATTATCATGGATGATTTGGCCAAAACTTTCTTAAGAAAAATGTGAACAAGTTTATGTATGGAAAAAAAATATACAATACTGGACATTAAAATTGCTACACCAGGAAGAAATGCAGATAACAAAATGATATTTATTGGACGAATATATTATACTAGAAATAACAAGTGATTAAATTTTCAAAAAATTTGGTTGGATAGATCCTGAGAAATCAATACCCAGAACAACCACCTCTGGCAGTAATAACAGCAGTTATACGCCTGGGCATTGAGTCAAACAGAGATTGGATTGCATGTACAGGTACAGATGCCCATGCAGCTTCAACACGATGCCACAGTTCATCAACCGTAGTGACTGGCGTTTCGTGACGAGCCAGTCGCTCGGCAACCATTGACCAGACGTTTTCTATTGGTGAAAGATCTGGAGAACGTGCTGGCCAGGGCAACAGCCGAACATGTTCCGTATCAAGGAAGGTCCGTACAATACCGGCAACATGCGGTCGGGCATTATCCTGCTGGGTTTCGCAGGGCTCGAATAAAGGGTAGAGCCACGGGTCGTAATACACTAGAAATGTAACGTGCACTGTTCAAAGCACCGTCAATGCGAACAACAGGTGACCGAGACGTGTATCCAATGGCACCCCATACCATCACGCCAGGTGATGGGCCAGTATGACGATGACGAATGCACGCTGCCAATGTGCGTTCACCATGATGCCGCCAAACACGGATGCGACCATCATAATGCTGTACACAGAGCCTGGATTCATTTGAAAAGATGACGTCTCGCCATTCGTGCGCCCAGGTTCGTCGTTGATCACACCATTGAAGGCGCTCTTGTCTATGACGCAGCGTCAAGGGAAGCCGCAACCATGGTCTCCGAGCTGAGAGTCCATGCTTCTGCAAACGTCGTCGAACTGTTCGTGCAGACACTTGTTGTCTTCCAAACGACCCCGTTTCTTGAGTCACGGCTCGTGACGTGGTTGCACGATCCATTACGGCCATGCGGATAATATGCCTGTCTTCTCGGCTGCAAGTGATGGGTGGCCGTTGAGATCCCGCATGGCGTTCCGTATTACCGTCCTGAACCCATCGATTCCATATTTTGCTAACAGTCATTGGATCTCGACCGATGCGAGCAGCAATAATGCGATAAGATAAACCGCAATCCCGGTACGCTACAATTCGACCTTTATCAAAGTCAGAAACGTGCTGGTACGCATTTCTCCTTCTTACACGAGGCATCACAACAACGTTTCACAAGGCAACAATGTTCAAATGCAATTTGTGTATGAGGAACCAGCTGAACAATTTCCTCATTTAAACACAATGTAGGTGTCGCTACTGGCGCCTGCTTTGTCTGAATGCGCTGTAAAGGTAATCATTTGCATATCACAGCACCTTCTTCCTTTCGTATAAATTTCACGTCTGTAGCATGTCGCCTTCTTGGTATAGCAATTTTAATGGCCAGTAGTGCACTCATTTATTGAAAAAATGCATCATAACCATAGAGGAATTTTTGATGCACTCTTGAGTGTGCCTATCTACAATGTAGATTTTATATCCAACTTTACTCATAATTTGAAATTTAATATTCTCTTTTCGAAGATGAAACTTTAATCAACCGCTTGCTTACTGTATTTAGTACTAACTGATAACTATTTGTATAATTTGACGATATAGTTATTGTTGTATAATACCCGGCTACTAGGATTTCCACATTTCAGCTCTACAAGGGGATGAAGTGATAGCACCTTACATATTGGGGCATCTAGTGGAAATGCCATCATAGCCCTGAAAGTGGATTTGCAGGATTTAGAAGCAGGGAACAAGCAGAAGATCTTTAGACTTGACCTGTCACTTCAAAGGTATCATTTCACATGCAGGGCAATGTAACTATGAGATATTAAATGAGCTTTAGCCGTCATTAGCTAACACGACGGATCTTCAATCAGTCAGGATTCAAATTTCCGTTAATGAGAACGAAAGCCGAAACCAACTAACCACCGTGGCCTCCTGACGATATAGTAAACATGAAGGATCAAATCAAGAAAGAATTCAATATTTTTAATTAAAAATTAGTAGAAGAAATATATAACTGTGACCGCATAAATGACGTCACAGATATTGCGAAGTCTAGTAAAAGCAGAAATAAAACAAAAACAAATTGTAAAAAGCAGATTATTATATTTATTTGCTTAAGTAACATTTCAGATATATAACGCAATGTTTTGAATATAAGATAAAGTAAGGTTATAAATTTTGCACTGTGGTAGGTGTTAAAACACTGCTACAAATCAAATTTTATTATTATTTCTAATTGTTTTACTTCCATTACTTATGACATTCAAAAATAACGAAAATCAAAATTTTACAAATTATAAAATTAAGATGTTATTTCATTGCTAAAACTTAACATTAACGTGTAGATTATTATAATTTATATAACTTCACTTATAATCATGTAATTAAGAGTGACATTGTTATTTTTGTCATCCAAATGTCTAATTTTCGCCAATTGCTCTCTTTCAAAATTTGAATGCTGTTGGAATTCAAATAATTTCACTTAAAGAATATGCTTTAATCATTTCTGTCTCGTATTGTAGCTGTACATTTTTATAAAGTACTTATTTCGTACTAACTAATGTCCTTCATGATTAAAACAGCTGAATAATAATAATAATTAAATCATTTATGTATCTAAATGCATCATTACTCATATAATAATAGCATTTATTCCATTTGGCAATGATATTATTAGATTTTGTGCAAATGCTCAAATGAAATATATTTATTTTGATGATTAATTATTTCCCCAGTTTTTGTTACTCTTGTAATTTTGTATTTTTTAATAATAAATCAATAACTTAATAGTTTTATTACAGAAATATATTGCACTGTAATTTTTATAATCTGTTTAGTAAATTTAATTTTATTGCTTTTTCATATTTAGTTTTAAATGAATGTTTCTCATATTCAAATAAAATTTTAAGTTTATTCTTGACTTTCATATTAAAAATGAGATGGCAATTATATTTATTTAAGCATGTCTGGCACAGTACATTTATGTAAGTTTTCTAGGCTTTATTTCTTGACCTATATGAATAAACTTACCTTTGAAAGTTTTTACATGTGAAGAAATTTATCAGTCACTGCACAAAGTGCTTTACAAAGGCCTGGATTTGTTTGATTATACACTCTGTATTATCAAATTATTTGATAAACTAGGCCTGAAATTATTTGAGAATGCATCTTTGATCATAATAATGTGTTTACGTCTTGGCAATATTAAATCTGAATATTTCTGTACTATTTCCCAAGAATATTAATAAATTTTTGAAAATAAATTTTATTGTTGTCAAATAAAGCCTTATATTAATACACGAATGGATGATGTCTTTGAGGGTTCTAATAGTAGTCACATTATAATTTATAATGTGTACTATATGTTCTAGGTTATTTGCAATGTTAAAAATATAAGGAAAATTACTTATGATCTTTGTTAATAAGTTTATTATATTTGATGATCCAGACTATTTACAAATATTTGTGTAATGTTTGTGATGTGTTATTTTTAACTACAGTTATTGCAAATTGATATGTTAGCATTTTCTAAGATTGAAAATGTATAAAATGCTCAAAGTTTTCATCTATTAGATTAATTGGTCAACTATGGTCATTATCAAAAAAAATTTTTTTATTATTATTCAAGGTTCTTGACAAATTAAAAATTGTATAGAACCTTGAATATTAAATATTTTAGTACTATTTGATCTTCAGGGCCATAGCAATTAAGCTGTCAAATCATTATATAACAGAAACACAAACATAAGTACCATTATTTTCAACTTCTATTTGATGAAACACATGAAATCTAATATTCTTTTCTCAATTTAAAAACATAAATATATTCACTATATTTAATTTATGTAAGAAGAAAGATTCAAATTTATTAATCAAGAAAAAGATGTGTTATTTTGCAAATGAATATGCATAAGGGGACATGAAATAAACTGTGTATTAACAATGTAAACAAAGAAAACAGTATTCGAAGTATAGCTAATCATCACATGTAGAGCCACATCTTGGAAAATTAATGTGGTAAAATTTTATAAAAAAGATAAGACTTTTCATGGCATAATAAAATTGATCATATAGTTATGAAAGTCTCAAGCTTTTTGAGTAATTCTAACTTGGGATTGTTATTAATTTTTTGACTTTAAAAACAAGTAGCACCGAACTTTTATTTAAGTTAAGTTCTGAATTTTAGAGCTTTCTCAATTATTGAGATTTATTTTAAAAAATTTCTTTATAGTTCTATCATCTTTTTTAAAATTTTAATTCAGAGAAAAAGTCTAAGAGGTGAAATAAAAAATAAATATAGTGAAATTAAAAACTTCTCTAAAGTGAAATGTTTATGACTTTAAGATAAATTAACTTTAAAGATTAAAAGCTTAGATTAACAAAACATGTAAAAAAATCTAAAATTTTAGGCTCAGATTTACTGTACAGTGGCTCTTGGCGCAGTTTTCCAAAGTAGCAATAAATAACATCTTCTGGCAACCCAACCAATTCTGGCTAATCACATGGTGGTCTTGTTGGTTAGGATGTCCATTCTCATTATAGGAAGTTGGTGAATTTGAATCTTGTTGCAACTGAAGGTCTGTTATGTATGGAATGGCATCTGGGGCACATCAAACATGTTGTAAATTTTATGTCCTTCATTTGAAGTAGTACATCTAATAGTAGTAAGCAAGGCCTAGAGATCTTCTGCTTGGTCCCTGTTTCTAAATAATAAAGATCCATCCTTTTTCATGGTAACAATGACACATATTGGGTATCACATATGTAAGTTGCCGTCACTTCCGCTCCTTGTAAAGCTGAAAGGTGGATACCTTTATAAAAACTGAGCATTAGAAATAAATATTTTGAAAATCTTTTATTCTTATATTAACAATCTGAAATTTTTAAAATTCTATATATTCACTTTTCAAAGCAATATTGCTAGCTTTTAAAGTAGAAAAAATTGTCATAAAATTTGGTAAAAATTTACTGTACGGTCGCTCTTCGCAACTTTTTCAAAAAATTGCCAGAAATCTCGCCAGTTTGGAAAAACAAGGTCTGAAAATAAACAGAATATTCCACTTTTCATTGGTCGGAATCCCTCATCTGTGATTAGCCAGAATTGGTTGGGTTGCCAGAAGATGTTATTTATTGCTACTTTGGAAAACTGCGCCAAGAGCCACTGTACAGTAAATCTGAGCCTAAAATTTTAGATTTTTTCACATGTAGTTAAATTTTGTTAATCTAAGCTTTTAATCTTTAAAGTTAATTTATCTTAAAGTCATAAACATTTCACTTTAGAGAAGTTTTTAATTTCACTATATTTATTTTTTATTTCACCTCTTAGACTTTTTCTCTGAATAATGCTCTTTAAAGCATTTTTATAAATACTTTATATTTACAATACCCACCCTGAATTTTAAGTAAATTTTGGGTAACCACAAAATTATTGGAGGTGCTAATTGAGAGATCCATAGTCAGTAAGAGACTATGAACCATATTTTAGGGAAGCCATATCAAGGCATATTTTAAGGAGAGCCTTTCCATGTATATCTGGCAATGTTTTTAAATCAATATTTCCAAAGTTGATTTTGTCTTAATAAAGATTTGATTATTATGGTATAAAAATATACTAGTCAAATCTTCTGCTTATTCTAACTTTTTCAGTAAAAACAACTTTTTTTTGCCAAACTCTTAGCCGAATGGGTAGTACTTTTCAGTTCAACTGTTTGTGGATAAGAATCCCACCTTAGATGTGGATACTCATAGTGATTCAGAATCTGCTTTTAACCGTAGGTCCTGGTCTAATTAGACATGAGGGCTAATTAGCCCTCATGTACAAAATCTGATTGTTGAGGGACAAACCAACTAGAATAAATCAAAAGCATTTCATTTTTAACTTGACAATCTTGAATGAGTAAGAGATATTATAAAATGAATGAGAGATTTGTTTGAGATCTCTAATTTTTTTTTCATTAGATTTATAATTTAAAGTATTTTTTAGTTGACATTTTTTGAAAATACATTCTTGAGAATATATTTAAGACATTTTGGTAAAGTTAATTTGAACTTTTATTATAATTATTACTAAGAAACTATTTTTAGAATAATATTTCACATTATCCTCCACTAAGGTTACTTTTGAAGAACTATTTTATATTTTACATAACTATGCATCTTGCTGAGAATTTTTATTATTATTATGTATTTAAATACAAAATGCAGCTGCCTATATTTATTGTGATTTTATTCAAAAAATTCATATTTATAAAAACTTTTAAATACATGCATGTTCCAAATCCTGAAATAAATGAAATTAAAATATAACTACAATTTGAATTACTGAAAACATCTGTTACATTTTAAGTATTATCCCATACTTATCTAAAAAAGATAAGACTAATTTTGTTTGTTTTTTTCCTCAACATCATGAAATTCTGATTTTTATTTGTGTTTTCTCTTCTATCTAATTCTTTTGACAAATGAAGTTCTTAAAACTTGGGTAACTATCAACATGAATTTAAAGAGATTTTTTAATTTAAAATGTATTGTTTGAGAATAATAATGATTATTTTAATACTTTAATATTTTGAATAATTCATTTTAATATATAAAATATAAATTGAAAATTTCATAAGGAATTATTACTCTTTTAATATTTTTGTGTGTTATACGGTTTTGATGAGTCAGCTAGAGATTATTTTATAAGGTGTTTATGAAACTTCATTTCCTGCCCTTTGAATGATGAATTATTAATCTGCTTTTTGTTATTGAACTTCAAACATAATGATTCTTTAAAATTTTTTTTGCATACATATTTTTATTTTTAATTTAAAAATAGGAATATTCATTTTTTAATTTTAAATAATATAATTATTATGTAACTTTCTCTTAATAATTATAAGCTGCATAAAATAATTTTTTTTTTAATGTTAAAAAAGTATTAAAAGAAACTAATATATACCTTCCTTGAAATTAATGTCTTAGATAATTTTTTTGTTAACAGTAAGTTGATTTATATTTAAATTCTGTTTTGTTTGAGACAACTTTTATCTATTAACTTTTCTTTGACATAAATAATTTTAAAATTGAAGTATAAAAATTCCCAGGGTTAGAAAAATATTTTTTCTCTATCCTTAGAGAAATTATTTGAAATTACTATATAATATAAAATTTTAAATATTTAAGAACTCAATATAATTTATTTTGCATGCTCTTCATTTTCTATCATTAACCTTGGAATTACAATCTTATTTCTTTTTAGTTATAATGAAAGGTAATTTTTTGAACTTATGATTTTATTTTTAATACTACTTGCATTGATAATTTTTTTTTTTTTTTTTTTTTTTTTTTTTTGAGAGAGAGTGTTTTAGTTTGCTTCACAGCATTTTGTACTTTACTTATAATACAATTTAATCACACACACACAGTATTACTGATATGAAATCTATGTATGATGAAGCATATATGAAATTTTTTTATTGAAGTTATTTCATCATTGTATAGCAGAAGTGACTTGTTTAGGAAGGGCATTGTTTTCATTACCAGGAAATAATGATGGTTTGAATCCTAACCTAAATAAATATCTGTCACGTTAACTAATGGCAACTGGGGCGCATGGAACAAGTTTTTACATTATATCCTCTTATGGAAGTTATACCCCTGACAGTGGAGACCAAATTTTAGGAGTCTTCTACTGTCCATGTTAAATTATGAAGACCAATTTCCTTCAAAGGGTGTTGATATCACACCTACTAAGGAGTCCCACTCTGTAAGTTGCCCTCGATTCTACCCCTTATTGTGCTGAAGATTTAGCAAAGTAAAATTTTGTAAATGGCTGGTCGTTACAATTTTTCATTACGTATAATTTCTTAAGCATCATGAAAAATTTTTGAAATAAATTATATGGAATGAAATTTTGTGTGTTAACTTTTAATAAGAAAGATTTTGAATTTGAACATAGTTCTTCAAACTGCATGAATAAACTAATAAAATTAGGTGTAAAATTTTTTTTATTTAATGTTTTTTAAATATGCTTCTAAATATATTATAATTTTTAAGGAATTAAAAAATTTGTTATTGACTCAGAAAAATTAAAAATCTAAAATTATTATAAAACTTTGTTTGTAAAGATAAATAAATGTGCTTTAATGAAGTTTAAAAGCTATTAAAATTTAATTGTAATATTGAAATGAATCAATTTTCTGAAATGTTTGTGCAATGAATATGCCTTTATAATATAAATCTAGGTTTTCGCAACAGTTTAGTAAAGAAAAATAACATTAAAACAAAAATGAACCCATTTCTATTAAAATTAAAAATAGAATTTCTTAAAATCAACTTTTTAAAACATACATTTTGAAATTTTGTTATTTTTAATTACATTAGTGAAACATTTTTGATTTGAAAGGATTAGTAAAATTGGGCATAGAATTTGCAATGATATAAAAGTTTGAATAAATTATTTTCGAAAGTGTAAGAAGATTGGTAAATTCTAAAATTTAGTTAATATGTATTTTAAATAATATCAAAACAGTTTTCTGAAATTTATACATGTTATATCATGTATAAATCTTAGAAAAACAGTGCATTTTTCATTGTGTTATTAATTTTTGTTCATAATTCATATTTTTAAGTAATTTCCTTGAATTTTAATAATTTTTGTAGTTGCATAGTTAAATAAAAATAAAGAAATTCCTTTTAAATAATATGAAGGTTAGTGATAATTTCTATTGATGAACATATGATTTAAATTCAGCTATTTGTTTTTAGAATTATGGCAGAAAATAGTCGAGCTGGTCGACCAAGTAGATCTCATCTTCCATGGTCAATTCAGCAGATACATCAAAATTCCCATCAGATAGCATCAACTGCAACTGCACACATTCACGAACTTCACGATTATGTGATACAAGGTTTGACTCCTTTAATAAATTCAGCACAGGTGAACACCCTTCAGTCATCTGGCAGAGACTCACCCACTGGCCGTTGGTTTGAAGTCCCTGAAACGATGAATGCTCAGGCAAGAAATCCAAATGTTGGGGTGAACTCACCGGATAATTTTGTTATTGATATGGAATCCTCTAGTATGGACTCTTTTGGGTCTCCTAATGAATCACCAGCAAGAGCTTTGTTACCCAATACTGAGTCTCCCGAAGACCAACACAACAGTCATGGAGAACATGATCATGGGACTGCATCTTTGAGGAATTCTCCTGAACTCCAAGCTATTATTGCATTTGCAGAAAAATATATGCCTTTTGTTCTCATTCTATTGCTCAAACTCATTTTTGACCATAGAGTAGGTAAGAATCTGTTTATATTAATTAAATATAGTATTTAAAATATACATTTCCTACCATTAAAATTGCTAAATCAAAGTGATATGCTACATATATGAAGTTTCTAACATAAGATTTCGTAGTTAGTAGCTTTTGATACATTTCTGTAAAATAACAGATAATAACAACACATATAAATGAATAAAGAAAATATACATAAATGCATAGCAGTGTAGGGAAGCCCTGGACTGTACCTTAAGATTAGATCTAAAATTTTGAACCATGGTTAGGTGATGAGTTCACACAGCTGAGCTGGCACCCACCTTTCCACACCACACCAGCTGAAGGACATTGGATGGACATATAGTTATGTGGACATATCTGCAACCCAGTTAGGGAGAATATGGTCATCCTCCTAATTACTGCCTGTGGCAAATAATGTTTCACTTTTCTAATCTTAACAGGAAAGGGCATGAGGTTGCCGAGACACTGTAGCTCAAGAAAATATATAGTACGTTTCTCATACACATCTCAGTGTTGCCTAGTGAAAATTTTCTTTCTTGAGTCCTCATACAAGAAGAAATGTTTATAAACATATTTCTGATTTATATAGAGATCAAATAATAATTTACTAAAGTTCCAATTTAGAAAGCAGAAATTTTAACAGATCCTATAGGCATGTTACCAGCCCTAAATCAAAAAGTGAGTTCTTTGCAATACATCTATTTCACAAATAATTCTACAATATTTGCAGCAACATTGGTGGTTAGTATGGTGACTGTCATATACTTCAGCTATATACACTAGATCACAAACAAGAATGCTTTCAATGATGTGGTCAACAATGAATCTGAATTTATTAATGATGTAAAAATATTAATACAAAAACAATTAAACACAAAAAATGTAATTTATTTTTTAATGCTGATTTTTAGTAAAAAAATGTATTAAATATTAACAAAAGATAAGAACTTTTCTAAGGTGTATAGTTGTGAATCATTTAGAAGTTTGTCTGTAGTAACTAAATCATTTTTTATATATGCTACTTAAGCAGGTGCATTTCAAAATTGGAATATATATATGAAGCATGTATTATAAAGCTTTCCTTACTTTTCGTTTTGAAAGAGAATTTTTTGCCTTGAACTATATCATTTTTTATGAGTATTGTGTACTCTGTAATTTTTTTCTTTTTTTAAATTTAGGCAATCAAACAAGCTTTTATGCAGTTGATTTAATAAGTGTTATTATTGGCAGCAACAGATTATGATCACAACATGTCTTGATGTGAATAGAAATTCCTATTATTGCATATCAGTTCAAAATAAAGTATAATTTGAAATCAGTTTTGCATTTTGATAAATTTAGGAATTCCTAAAATAATTTGAAATATCCCAAAATAATATAATTTTCATTAAAATGTCTCAAATACTTAAGCTAACTTTTGTTTATTACCGAATTCTGTAGAATTTATCCTTACTTGCAGGCATTTTGGTGAATCTAGGACTCTTTATTACATTTTGCCATGCTAACACTGTTGTTAAGAGGGAGGTTGCTCGACAGGTATATACATTTTAATTAATGCTTAAATTGTTGATTTGCATTTCTTTATTCTTAAAGTCATTTACATTTCCAGGGGAAACGTCGTTTGAGAAATCTTTGCTTTGTTATTGTGAACTTAACTACATCTATTCTAGTAATCTATATGCTACTTGCTGATCGTTCTTTGGCTTATGCGTGAGTATTTTAACAAGACAAGTTCAAACAAGACACCACTTATGTAGATATAACATTGACTATACAAAAAATTTATTTATTGTTTTTCATGTGTTTAATATGTTATTTAAGCTACAAAATAAGCAGGATTTTAATTTAACTTTTCAAAAGAAAACTGTTTCATGTAAGTTTAATCAATAATTCCTTTCAAATATAGTCCAAGTCATGGATGGATAATAAAAATATATTACTAAGAAATTACCTTAATTTCACAAAATTTTGGTATTCTTTTAACTTATTCATTTTTTTATTTTTATTTTCAAAATGCAAATAACAAATTAATTTCTGCATTATCTTATTTTTACCGTTAAAAAGGAAAATTTCTATGAGATAAAGTTGCTTTTACTTTAAAAATAGGATTTTTTAAGTGAAACAAATAAGATTTAATACTGTAAAATAATTAAACTTTTAAAATTCCTCCTAATAATAATAGAAATAATTTAAATAAAGTTAATGCTAAAAAATAAAAAGCAAATAAACAACTGAAAGATCTTTTGTATGTAATGATCTAGGAAGTTAAAAATGATTAATTTTGATCTAAATAAGTGCATTGAATATAAAATATAGAAATGAAATTTTTTTTTTAAATTGGATGGGGTTATTTTACATTCATAAATTTTCTATTTTATTCATTAGAAAAACTATTGTGTGTGTGAAAAATCTGAGATAAATATATATGGGTGGATTATAGAAAATCCATTTAAGATTAATTATGTTATGGAAAATCTAGCTTATAAAATAGAGCATAAGCTATTGTATCTTAAATTAATCTGAAAAAAAGATAACTGTAATTTTAAATTACATCAAAATAATTTTTTGATCTAGAGAGCTAAAAATGTGTATATACTATTTTCTTAAGTAAAATATATGTATAGAAATATCTTTTAAGATTTAATATTTTGAAACAGTATTTAAATTTGTAATTCAAAACCTGTCACATTTTTTATTATATTGTAATTTTTATAAGTTATACTAAGAAAATTTGATTAGGTTAGTATAAAATTCTGATCCTTTTAATTATTCCACATAATTTCTCTGAAAACATTCAGTTAAAAGGGGCTTTAAAGATATTTTGAAAGAAATTGATGCAATAAAAACATGGTATATATAAATTATTTTCTTCAGTATATACTTTCTCTAACCTCTATTTTAAATATTACTCAAATTTCAAAATTAAATCCTATTTTGAAATTCAAGATTCCAGAAATATTGCAGTTGAGCTAGTATCTGAGTTTTTAGCACTGTGACCCAACAGTTTAATTTGCACATAGAACATGGTAGTTTGGAATCATTTTAAATTGTAAGTTCCACTAAACATCTCATGAAAAAAATGATTGTTCGGTTACAAACAAACTAAATTAGAAATATTGCAAAATTTTAAATAAAAAGAGTGGCAGCATCTAGTTTTTGCATTAAGAAAATTATTGAAGAAAAGAACATGAAATATATTAAAAAAGTCTGTTGCTGGAAATATTGTTAAATATTATAAACTTAAATATAAAATTTAAGCTACTAAAATTGTCATGTAAAGCTCAGTTTCTGTAAAAGTATGGAAAGTATATTACTGATTATTTATCAAAAATCATTCATTCTGAAATGCAAATATTTTTAACTTTACATTTAATATTAATTATTTCAAAAAATGTTTCTACTTTATTCACCTCTAAAAATTAAGATACTATTGTAAGCATCATGTTTACAAAAAGAGTGTTTAAATTATATTTATACATATGTGTATGTGTATATGGATGTGTGAAAACAAACAGAAAAGCTTGTATATCTTTACTTAATATAGGATTGTGTGATTCTTTTTATATGTGCTAGCATGTTGTTAATTTTAATGGCTTTCTTTATTTTTATTCAAATAAAATTGTTTTTTGTTTCAACAGACTAGTATTTATGCCTCCATACTCAGCACCTATAGATCTTTGGGATGTTTTGTGGATAGTTTCAGTGACTGATTTTGTTTTAAGGTTAATAACTATTTGCATCAAAATTATATTTGTGGCAATACCTGCTAAACTGATTGCATGTCAAAAAAAGGTAACATCTTTTTATTAATTATCTCTCAATTATTTGCATGAAATCATTACTCTATTTAAAATTTCTTTCCCTTTTTCAGGGCAAATATTATCTTTTTACTGAACGTTCTTCCCAGCTGTATCGAACTGTAATTCCTGTTCAGCACTGGCTTTATTTCTTTTCCGAGTCATATTCTGGTCCAAGCAAAGTATTTGGTGTTATACTTTCTGCTACTTATTTAATATTCAAGGTATTTAGTTTAGTTTTTACTTAAGACATAATTTAAGCTTTTTTTGTAATTGAAATCTCTGAATATTGGAATCATCTTGTTTTTCTGAGTAATTCATAATAATTTAATTCTGAATCCTGTTCAAAACATACTTTTATTTTTAAGTTTATACTCATAATCCTGTAATTCTCTTGATATAATTCTTGGAAAAAATTTCAAGAAGTCATGTAGTATATATATCCTAAAAGTCCATAGCCATATAATTTCATTTCATGTATTTATTTTTATTTGTAAACTGTCTTTATTAATATCTTAACTATTTTCTTTTGGAATAATCTCAAGTCAAAACAAATTATTGAATGTGTAATTTTATCATTTTCAGAAAACCTATTTTTAACTAATTTATATTTCAGATATTTTTTTAGGAGAAAATCATAACTATTATGGTTTTATTAATTTAACAATTTCTTGGTTTTCTTTGCATTCTTCAGCTATAAAATCTAACTCTTGAATTCATATAATACAAAGATATTAAAAAATTTATGTATATATTTCATTTGAATATTTCTTAGTTTGTCTCATTTAAGATATTATTTTAAAGTTTAATGTTCATTTTAAATATTTAATTAATTACCAATACTTTATATCCTTTTGACTTGCCCTTTTTAAGTTTTAATTACAAAATATTCCTACTTTTCTGAATCACACTTTTGATTACAAAATAACCGATTGGTTTACATTTGAATCTTTTGAAGTTGAAGTATGAGGAGCCTTTTCACCAAATAAATTACAATTGTCTCAGGATATTCTTTATTTATTGCCAAAAATTTTCCTAGCCTTTGACATGTCTTTTTTGCTATTCACTTTTTAGTGGAATGGGATAAACTTAAAATAATTTCTTTTGTTCTATTTTCCAAAATTATTTTGTGTTCTACTCATGTCATTCAATATTTTATTGAAATGTTACATAAAAATTTTCTAATATTACCTAATAAATTGTTTTAACTATAATAAAATTTTCTAATATTAATAAAATAAGTTTATATTACCTTTTAGAGAAAATTAAAAGTTATTCTTTATGTGCATTGTCAATATTTATTTGTTAATTATGAAATTTTACATCCTAACAAAATACATTATTTTCTAATATCAAATATCTTAAAATATTATGTTTTCTAGCTTTGAAATCAAACTTAGTTTCTAACATAAGCTTAGGTTTGAAATTTTTATGATATACTGAAATTTATAAATAACTTATTAAATTAATGTTAACTTATGAAAAATTCAGTTCAGATTAATAATTCAAAGTTGTATTTATATAATTTATTTCGTTTTAATAGTTCAAAAGTTTTCTAAAAAAATTCAAGCTATGGAGAGAAACATTGATTAAAGTTTTACAGAGTAAGGTGAGTTCTCAGTTTCAAGACTTAATAGGCTTATCAAGTATCTGTTCTATAAATTTATTGTTATATTTACTAATGTTTTAGGTTTTTAATTAAATAAAAATTGTTTTAAATTATTATAATTTATGATGAAAATTCTGAGAAAGATATTTTTCCAATCTTGTCATTGGCCTTCAACAGTTCGTGGGTTTAATTCCAATCTGAGGCATTGATGTTTGCTTTCACTTTTAAATTGTAGGTCTCAGTCTAATTATTCTTAAAGTGCAAATAATAACTATTGTGTAATAAACCAACTTTCATAATATTGTTCTATTATTTTTATATTTTCAATAATTGTGATTACTTAATAAGAACATACTTTTTATTGTGATAGCATTCAGAAGTGTCAAATTAAAAATTATGCACACTGTGAGATATTATTTATAAATAATTTTTGTGATATGAAAGAATCGCTGCAAAGCGATGTTTAGCAGATGAGTGCTAGTTGTAAAAAAAAATTTAACTTCAAGAATTTGGTTTGTTAATGCTTGTTATTAGTAAATTGTCATTACATTTTAAATATGGTTAAAATGTAATGACAATTTGTTAATGCTAAAAATGTACATATATGTGTACATTTTTAGTTACAAAGCTAAAAATGTATAAAAATAAAATGATATTAGGCTCTGTTAATGTTTTAACAGCTAGTATGTTCCAATGAAATTATTTCTTAACAGTTTTTCAGAATTTCTCTCATTAATGCCTGTTTTTATATTGATACGCTTAATATTTTGGAGTTAAAAAATTTGAAGTTCAAAGACATTGTGGTCTTGTTAGTTAGGACATCATTCTCATTATCAAATGGTAGGAAGTTCAATTCCTAATTTAATTAAAGATGTGTCCTGTTCATTAAAGACACAGCTCAGACATTAAATAAGTCAAGTGTTGAGGGTCTTCTGCTAGATCCCTCCTTCTAAATTATGAAGACTCCCACTCAGTAAATTCCATCTAATTGATTGAATCAAATTCTGGACTAAGTACAAAGAAGTACACTCACTCACAGTTTGAAATTACATAAGTACTTATCTCAATACCTTTTTCCAAAGTAACAATTATTATTGTGATTCTTATAGCATTTTGTAATTTTCCTTTAAGTTCAACTTTTGTATATTATTTTAAATAAATATTTCTGATGCAATAAATTGTCTTCAATAACAGTTTGTCACATTAATTATAAAAACATAAATTTTTCAGACATATGGTGTCACTCCTTCAACCAATCAAATCAAAGAAGCAGGAGATGCTTGTCCTATATGCCAAGATGATTATAAATCCCCAGCTATGTTACAGTGCAAAGTAAGCTTAATGTGAAAATATTTCTTTAGATGTGTTAAAATACTATTTTTATTTCATTTTTAGTAATACAAGTTTTTGTTGGGTAATTCTATCATACTTATTTAAAATAATTGGCATTTTGTTTTGGACTTCAAATTAATCACAAGAAAAATATTTTGTAACTGAATTTAATACAACTTAAAAATTTTCTCATACTTTTAATGTTTTTTGCTGGTTTATTATCTATTGCAGTGTGAAATGTAAATAATTTACTAAAGCTAAAATATTCAATGAATATTTTATTTTAACAATTGAGATTCATTTTGTTAACTATTTGTAAGTTTGAAAGGCATCCTCAAAATTCTTATCTGAAATCCAAAAAATGAAAGAGGAAAATCTGAATAAAAAACAGCATTTAGAAAATAACCTTTAAATTCGTAATGAGAATGTAAAACATTTCTTTTTTATTTTTAATCCCCTGATCTGGATCAGATCAGATCTGTGACTGCCTATCTGACCTTCTGCGCACCAGGGTTGCGCAGAAGGTCACTCCGCAAAAAGCTAAAACAATTCAATAAATATTCGGGACTGGTTACTTCTGTGTTGCACTTAGTGCAAGTGGAAAAGTCTTTGCTTCCACTGGAAAACCTTAGAGTCCTAAGATGACCGGATTTCAGCCTAGACAAGACTGTCTAGTCATGCCTTTCACCGCCAAAGCACCTCTGGGACCAGAATCACAGTACCAAGGATAAGACTGAGGTATTTTCCAAAGTGAATCGACTAGAGCTCTATTGGAGTAAATTTCCCATAAAGTCAAATGCTCAGTAGGACACAGAAGTAGAGATGATCTTACCTCAGCGTAACTATGTATAAACCTTTCTAAATTAGACATAATATTTTATCTCCCAGTCCTTAAATTTTGTTGAAAATGATGCATGCTGAACGGTTTGAATTCTGGATTCCAGTTCTAAAATTTGTAGGTTTAAATCCCAACTAATCAACATTTCTTGGCTCATTCAAATCTATTCTTTGACTTCCAGATTAATTGAATTCTACTATAATTACAATATTTTCAATTATTATCTTTAATTTATAAAAATTCCATGTAAACAATATTTCTCTTTTTAGCACATATTTTGTGAAGAATGTGTTGCCCTGTGGTTTGATCGCGAGCGTACCTGCCCCATTTGCCGAGCACAAATAGCTGATGATCCTATGTGGAGAGATGGCTCAACCACCTTACTGCACCAAATCTTCTAAACAGTATTCGAGATATATTTGTAAACTTGTTGCTATTAAAATATAGCTTTCATTTATTTTGAAAATTCGTTGGTCAGCAAAATTTATGTAAATACATATACTCATTTATTTCTATATTACTGTGATAATTGTTACATATGAAATAGAATCTATGGAATTGTGTAAATGCCATTATACCCAGTGGAAATTCTTTATTTTCTCTAAATGTGAAGATTTGCTTTTATATTTATTTCATTAACCTAATATAAAGAATTTGTGTTCGATAATTTATGAAATATTTTTGTGTAATAAAATTGTTCCCCCTCAATTATAATTTTCTTATAAATGTGGCAGAGATAATCAATTTTAATGTTTTGTGTTTAGTTTATTAGGTGACAATCCAGACATTTCTAAAAAAAAAAAAAAACTTTTATAAACAAATACAATATTTGATTTAGTACAATTGGATATTAAGTCATGTTTTCTATTATTCATACCAAAAGGGTTTTTATTTTATTATACAATTTCAAATGTGTTAGAGATTTGCTTTATAGTTTATTATTCAACTCAGAAATTTAACAGAATTTATTTTTATGTAAGAAATACATTATCAAACTATTCTTTTACTGTAAAAAGTTACTACTAAAATATGGTTTTATATTTTCAGAGTTAAATAAATGTTATTGTTACTTTGTGATGTGAGAATTTTTTTAAAGATTGTAACAAATATACTAATAATTATATTTCCACTTCAAGGGATTCAAGTTTTTAACATAACTGGAGCTCTAATTTATGTATAAGTAAAATTATATATTGAGGGGAAAATCGTAAAAAAACTTGAAAATATGTTAACTAATAATTCAAGTATTAAATAAAAAAAAAGGATACTTTACTCAGGCGTGACTAAAGAGCTGAATGTCGGTAAATTTCAAGATTAGAAGCTTCATTATTTATTTATGATTGAAGAATAATGTACAAACTTACTATATGATAAAATAGTTCCCCCCCCCCTTCATTATATGAAATCATCAGTCATAAATGACTACTGCATAGCTTGTATTTCAACGTTTTTACTAGGCTGCACTTTTAAAACAAATGCTCAGTTATTAATGAGATTTCTTGTATAGTGTTCATTGAAGAGAGAACACTGATTTATAACAATATTTTAAAATTTGAATTTCCAAAAATAAACATACTTTAATTTATAATGCAGTGTTTTGTTTATAGAAGGAATTATGTATCTAGTAAATAGATTTAAATTGCAAATGTTATTTTAAAGCAATTTCTTGGAAAATTGTGGAATTTTTTTTTTTTTGAAATTAAGTATTTTTTTTCCCGTTATTCCTAAAAAAAAGACAATATTTTCATTAAGGATAAGTCTACATGTGCAAGTAAGCAAGATGGAAATTGTCACCATATAAACAAACACATCAAGATCAATATTTATTAAATTTAAATATTAAAAGGAATCATAACATGGACACTATTTAAATTATAACAACTCTCCAGCTTTGCGATCCACTGCTTCTACTTCCACAAAGAAATTGAAAATTCAGCAAAGTCATGGTTTCACAGAATGTATTTCAAAATAATTTTTTGGTGTCTTTATTTTATGTTTTTAACAATTGACTATGTATTAAAAGTAAGGCTCTTTATTTACACATTCCATCAATTTCTTGAAGCCCAAACAATAACTTCTTTTAAAACAGCAGCTATTACTCCCATTCTGTTGTTCCCGGAGGCTTGGGAGTGAGGTCATAGAGTACTCTTGAAATACCTGGTACACCTAGCATTTCAGATACCATCTTATTTATAACCTAAAATAAAAAGCAAATTCAATATTATATGTATGTCAAATATTTTGAATCATATTGACATGAAATTCATGCATTGTCAAGCTTAATTAAAACAATGTTGTAAATAGGGAATTTTTTTTTTTTTTTTCCTTGTTCACTGGAACTTGATTTCAGTATTTGGGAAGTTTTCAAATTTTTGCTTTACTTATTTCTATTCAAATGATTTGGAAGCAAAAAGTGAGAATATTTTCTGATAATTCTATTTAGTTTGCTTATTTTTTTCTTTGTAGCAATTCCTACAATATGTTAGAATTGTTCTAGTTAATGAGACAAGCAACAGACCAACCTATGCAAAATTAAAATCTTAATATTTTGCACCCTTACTCATACTAGTAATATTCATTCGGAAACTTCTCATTTTTATATACAAATACTGAGGAGATCTGAATACAAATATTTCTAAGACTTCAAAAGAATGTATATAATCTAGTTGGGAAAAAATAATTTTACAACTACTTTTTTCATCAATGGAATTTCATAAATTCATTACTAAATTCTTGATCAAAAAAAAAAAAAAAAAAAAAAAAAAAAAAAGGCCTTTCTACAGAAAGAGTAACAAAAAAGGGCATTAAAATGGCTTACAAGGTAATAGATGCAAGAGATTTCTAGCAAAACTGTTAGAGGCAAGTAATTTACTTTTTTTATGAAGCAAAAGAAAAAATCTAAAAATAAATAATAAAGGAAGTCAGTAAAAGTTATTGAGAAGTCAAAATATAAGAGCATATTTTACAATTTAAACTTTGAAAGCAAACACACTTTATTTTGTTTTGATTTTGTAAAAAAAAATTCTTTCACCAACTCATTTAACTTTACCAAAAAAAAAAAAAAAAAAAAAAAAAAAAAACTAAATATAATAATTTATTGAATTAAAACTTGATTTTATTGATTTATAGTACAAATCTAATGTAATGACCAAATACTTGAAATTTTGGAATTAATCAGACATTATGAAATCCATGTAAAAGAACTGAATATTTCTTTAAAGTTTTGTTGTAAAAAATATGCATTATAGAATTTTGCTTATCCTTTCATAAAATTCTGCCTTATTGACAGCAAACACTTAATGAAAGGAAAAATAAACAAGACAAAACAAATTGATTAATGAATTTTCTTTAATTACACTGGTTTACAAAAATTAAGTAACAAATTATAATCTGATAAATTAAAGAAATATGCAGGCAAATTAGACAAAATTTAGTGATAATACATATAGCTTAAAAAGAGATGAAATAATGCATATAACTTATATCTGACAATATTATAGGATCATAAAATGTCCTAAATTTGGACATTCAAATTATATATAAGTCTCAGAAGTGGATAGATCATCCTAGACAGTAATATAAGGCTAATATCTCATGCTATCTGATGTTAATGAGTTCCGTGGGTAGAAAGGACTGCTGGTGATGTAAAGCAGTTTTAAATTCTTGTAATATTTAAGAAGGAGGTTAAAGGCTAGAACAATTTCCCAAAAGCAATGTTCAATGGGAAAGTCTTGGTGAGTGTGATGGCTATTCTATATGAGCTAAAATTTCTACTTCAAAGTATTGTTGCACATGATAAGCAGTGTATGGGTGGGCATTATCTACTTGCAAAATGAAGACATGCAAAACACAGGATCCAATATGACATTTCTGCATTTCCGAGCATTGAGAATTTCATCTGGCAGAGGATAGAGGTCTGTGTGTGCAATTTTACATACATTTAAATACATTTTTTTTAAGTCAATGGATACAAATTTGTTCACATACACGCATTTATTTTATTTGTTAAGTCATCATTTAGCACAATTAACATATTTATGCTATCAGAAGAAGGTATTGCCCATTTATGCCAAATGAATAATAATAGTTCTGCAATTAAATCAAAACAATCTATAATACTTTTACCTATTGTAGATGTTTGTATTCTTTTTTTACCATCATGTAATAGATTATTTTCTTCAATATTAATATGATAGAAAGAAAAAAAAAACTATCGATGAATCCATAAAAACATATCGAACAAGAACAAAATGTGATATAATATATATATAAGTATAAAAGAAAAATATTGATATTACTTACTTCTAATGGTAATTGCTTGTTCGGGGTAGCAGGTATACCAGTCATAAAATCATGTGTAATAAATGTCCTGATCACAGCAGATCTCTGACAGGATGGATTGCGAGACACAACATCCCTATCAAAGTGTATTGGTATTAAAATTATAGGCATCTGAGATATGCTACCCATATGACCACTTTCTAGTAAAACATTGTGAGCAACATAGTCAACCTGCCGAAGAGTACTGAGGACAGTTGGAGTAAGAAATGTTGGAGTAACGTCGTGTACTGGATATGTAATAGCTGGACCAAAAATGTAGCACACCCTGCAAAATTTTTTTAAACTGTAAGTACTAAATTAAAAACGTTTCACAAAATCACACCCATTTTTTGCCATTATTTTGAACAAAATATGAAATTTTGCTACTAGAGTAGAACATTTATTTTATATTCTAGTAGCAAAAACATTTGAATTATTTTACTTATTTTAATTACTATTATTTTTTGATTGATATATTTAAGGCATAAAATATAACTTGAATTTAAGTGATGCTAAAGCAATAACTCAAATTCTAACAGGTTTGGTTTGTTGCTCAATGGTCATTTTTTGCACACTAGGGTAATTAGTTAAAGACCAAAAATTTAAGCAGATTCTGAGTCTCAACAAACATCTAAGCCCTTGGTTGTATTAAACTGAAGGAAAAAATTGTAACCATTTTGCTACCAGCTCAACTCAAACATTAACAGGATTTTCACACTAACATACATGCTCTGGCAGTTATATAAAAATGTATTTGACATATTTTTCAGAAAAATATTTAAAAATTATGTTTTATAATTTCATGCATAAACTCTAGGATGAATAAATAACATTTTTTGAAAATATAAATGTTTTAGTTTTATTAAGTTTAAATTTTTTCTCAAAAGAAATCATTTAAAATCATCATAATGGAAATACTGTATATCATCACAGCTCAATTATATTTAGCAACAAAAATAATGTCTCAAGAGAGTAAATTACATAAGTAACATAATAAAAATATCAATTGTCTATTTATAACTACATTGATTTTCACAATTAGATTGACATATTTTTTTAAAATATTACTTGATTTAGTTGTATCAAACTTAATCTGTTTTAGTTTGCACTAATACAGAATTATTTTTCAGTTAGTTCTAAAAATACATTTAATATTTATTGAAATAGACTGTGCTTTCCAGTATTTGACTTTTATGTAATTTGTAAAAATCATTAAATTAATGAGATTATTTATTTTCAGAAATGAGTATTTCATTAATTAACATTTTAATAATAAATTAATAAAATTAGCATACATAAGTTTTTAAAAATTAAAGATGTTTTCATCATTTAAAAAAATACTTTTAGATTCTGTAATATTATTCTTAAAGATCTTTTTTCCTTAAACTAATTCTAAGTTTTGCATAAAAGTGAAATAACTAAAATAAGACAAAAACATATCGTTATAAGAAAGTAACTTTAGCATTTAACTCGAACATAATTTATATTTGTATGAAAAATATAGAAATAAATTAAAAACTTCCAAAAAAAAAATTACTAAGAGACACATAACATTATGAATACAAACTTTCAATTTTCATATCCAAAATATTATGTAATTTTTATAATTCATAATAAAGATAATTTAAGAATATGCTGATTAAACTAGAATGTATGGTGTTTGCATACATTAAGTTTTTTTTAAAATTATTAAAACAATAATAGTTCAAAAAAAAAATAAATCTTGTATTTTAATATTTCTTTGCAGTATACAGGTAAATAACTGCTCAATACATACCTATTTACATTATGACAGACTCTAGGAATAATTTTTGCTAAAGTCATTAAATCTTCCCAGTCTGTAATTTCATCATTTGAAGATAAACCAACAACATAACTATAAGTACGTTGATCACCCTGTTAAAAGAATTAAAATAATATGGAAATTATAAAATACATACTTTAAAATTTAAGTATATAATGTATTTTTTGGATCTTTTTACAGGTCAGTGAATGTATCAAGTTAAATGAAATAAAATAATTATTCCTAATACATAATTATTTCAAAGTCATTATTAATAACACTTTGTTATTTGTAAATATTTTATGTTGATAACTATAAAATTATAATACAATTAAAATGGTACACTTTGTAATAATTAAAATAGTTCAAAATACAGCCATATCAGGAATTTAAAAATTTTCTTTTTTTAAATTTTTCATACTTTCAATATGTGCAAAATTAATAAACACACACACAGACACATAATGCTTATAATAGTCATAAGTTTGTATTATAAAAATTAAAATCAATCATTTTAATTACTACACACAAAATAATTTTAACTAACCTGAACTCCAACACTTTTAATAGGTAAAAGAGTTGAATTAAGCTTGTGTTTAGTTGAAAGTGCAGTTAAAAAGGCTTGTTCTTCTTCTGATGTACTACTTTTCACTCTATAAACAAAACCGTGACTCTAAAATAAAATAAAAAATCCTATTAAAGTAAGACAATAAAAATATAGAAAAATAATGATTATGAAAATTGCTCAATGAAGGATTCAAACTTCTATTCTACACTTCCTATCTCATTTTTTGCACACGAGGCCAATTAGACACAGACCTACATTTTAAAATGAATTCCGTACCACGATAACAAGCCCAAAGTGGGATTCAAACCCACCAACTGTTGAACTGAAAGCAAGAGTGCTAACCATTAGGCTACCAGTTCAGCATTCACACATGTGGGCCAATTAGACAGAGACCTAGTCTAAAGTGGTATCCAAACCACTACAAATATCTTAGTGCTAGGTGAACCAATGGCCAGAGCACTAAACTTTCCGATTAAGGATAGTTGAATTAAGATATACATTTTAAAGAGGATTAATATCCCTATTGCTTATTATAAAGTATTTTTAAATACTAAAAAGTTTAAAATAAGACAAGTATTGTCTTTTAATATTACTTCCGTGGAAATATAATATTTTGGCAAATTCTCATTAATCATATCCCAATACTTTTGATAATATGACAAAAACTTAACAATTTTAATGTAGTATACACAATATCATTTTTGTATTTTAATCATTATAACCAAGAAAGGTAAAAACTTGGCTTTTTTAACACTAACAAAAAAGTGCTAACCATGTGTTAATATTTCCAAAAGAAAGATAACTATTTGAAGTAAATTAAAGATAATTAAACTAACATTAGAACAAAATAACCAGCAAGATAGAAAAAAATAATTTAAATGAGACAGAATTGTTCGCAGGGAAGATAAAAATTTTGTACTTATTTTCAAATGAAAATAACATTTTAGTATTAAAATAATAATGAATAAACTTTACCAGGTCTACTGCTTTTGTCTCATACATCAGAATATATTTATAATACCTTACTGTGGAGTATTACAGAAATTAATTAAATTTAAAACATGATAATTGAATGAAAACTGATCTAAATGAAGAGTCCATTTATAAGCACTTTTTCTTGCAATTTAATTGTCGGCTTTTTTTAACTTACTCAATTTTCATCGTTGGAGAGCATGGGGAGTCACCCCAATTTTGAGAATCAGAAAACCTGGGAAAATTATTTGTAATCAACCATCCTTTCGGTATCCTCCTGTCTGATATTTCCCTTGGAATGGGCATTACTATTTTTTCTTGTCTTTCCTTTCTTTACATGAAGAACTCATTTTTTTTCAATTCATACGGTATTGAAGTTATTCTGTGCCCCATGTGACCAGTATTATTTCAAAATTTCTTTTATAAGCACCTCAGTTTTATTTTCGTACTTTTGTTTGCTGTTTTATTTCTAAGCTCTGTTTTAATTAAATGAGCACAACCATAAATTATTACAATATGAAAAATAGATTGAACACCTGAGAACACTTAGATAAAGTTCAAGTTTCTGCAGAAGACATTGATCAATCCATTGATGATGAACCTGATAAAGAAATATACAACTCTCATAATAGTGATAGCAAATTTAAGCAGAGAGATAAAAATAATGAAGAATCTAAATTAGGAGAAAACATTTTTGTAAACAAAAATCAAACTGTTTGAAATAAAGAAAAACCAAATCAAAAAATTAAAAAGATTTTCTTAAAATTCCGTCATTGATAAAACTGATAAGAAAAAATTAGAAATTATTCACTTTTATAATGCAACAAAAAGAGGTACAGATATAGAAGATAATTTTATTGCATGTTGAATGTTCAAGAAATAAATACTAGATTTATTCTGTTGTTAAGAAAGAACTCTAAAAAGCAATACACAAACAAGAGAATTTCCTTATAAATTGAGCATTCTCTTAAAGAGACATATATAGAAACAAGAGCTATGGAAATAGAAATCTATCAAAAAATCTATGAAGCCAATTCTAGTGGACCAGGAAAAAAGTACAAAATTTGACAAAGCCCAACGTGTTATATATCAAAGAACCAAAGATAGTAAAATTAGAATTTCTTGCACAAACTGCAATAATTTTATTAGCAAAAATCATTCTTATGTTTTACAAAAGTGTTATGTCAATTCAGAATAGTTAATACAGAAATTCTGAATAATTCTGCTTTGTAATTAATGTGACTGTTACATCTTTTTAATCATTAAAAAATTTCTTAAAATCAGAAAATAAAAGTTTCATAGATAAATAGTCACTCATTATTCATAATGAAATAGTTTTTTTAAACAGCAGGGCTCAATTTTTAATAAAACTGATTGAGTGAACTAAAAAGTTAAAATTTCCAAACCACCACCAAGTGGCAAGCTTCATACAAGTTAGTTTCTGTTGTATAATCATTTTTAAGTTAGGGAAACTAGCACAACTATAACAAAAGATTTAAATTCACAATGGAAATACAGATACATTTTGAAATTTATAACTACAAATTTCTATAGACTTATATGAATGAGACATATTAGCTTACCAAACATAATATAGATGACTTAGCATACGATTGTGTTTGATACGATTTTGGTTAATCATAATAATTTAAGACTGACAGAAGTATAAATTCAATCAATAAACAGCTGATAATGAAATTTTTTTAAAAACTTTAGAATAAAAACTGGTCTCTAAACTCATTTATAGAAGTATTAAAGGGTTTGTAGATTGATTTGAAAAGTATCTGAATTCCATACCAATTTAATTTTTGGATGGAAATATTTCTAATGGATTAAAAGCATGAAAAACAACATAAAAAATTAACCAAATATTGCATTTTTAGCTCATTAATTATACCAAACAATAAGCAAAATTTTGTTAATATAAAAATGTTTCACTTACATTTTCTACAGCAGATGCATATTCAATAATAACCTTTACAAGCACATTAGTAACGGCAAAATTCTTATCCATAAAAGGTTCATCAGCGCAAATGACTCTCACAGCAAGACCAGGACCTTTTCCCAAATAAAAACAAGTAGTTAAAAGAAATAGAAAAAACATGTATAATTTATAAAAATGACAATGTGCATTTACTTAATATATATATATATTAAAAGAACTTTAAAAATAACAGCAATTGATAAAGATGTTTTACTTAATTACATATTAATACAAGCAATTTATCCTGTGGGTACATTTGATGAGTGAGACTTCTCATCTGAATTTAAGAAGCAGGCATTGATGTTTTAGGTGAACTTTTCAGCACGTTTGTATTTACCAAAATGTTTTAAAAAATACCAATCGATACAAAATTATTAGACTACGTTAATTCTTGTCCTATATAAATATTTATATATTATTTCATTTACTTATTTATATTTTGTAAAAAATGCTGTTTCAAAAATATATATCACCAATATCAATACACTGCTGGGCACCCATTGCAACATCAAGAAAGACAAGAGATATCTCAACAAAATTTATTTTATAGATAACATCTCGACGAAGTATCAAATTATTAAATTTATAGACTTCTGTGAAGTGTGGTTTCTGCCAAAATCAGAAGCATGAGTAGCCGCTATTGTAGGAGATCAACGCTGCCACATGGCTCGGCATTGATTCAAATAGACTTTGGATGTGTACTCGGGGCTTCGTGCCCTCCTGTATCCAACGATTACATATCTACATTACAGTTTTTTGGTTTCATCCAGCATGACTACCAATTTCCATTAAAGATAATCCACAATCCCTATCCTTCCTCTGTAAACTCAGATGCTTATTAAAAAAAAATTATTTCCATTTTCTACTAAGTAATTATGCATAGCATAAGTGATCATTTTATTTTTAAAAAACCTCGAGAAAAACACAGTTGCCGAACTTTAAATCGTCAAAATCTCCAAGCCATAAATAGCGCTTTGAAGTAGCACCACAGGAGCACGTGATGCGAGTCTGCACTGAAATTCTCATCATTTGCACATCTCCCCTCCGATAATGCAAATTTCATGTTATTTCCTTGCTTCCTTCAGGGTGTTGCATTTACAGTGGCCAACAGTGTATTTCAAATAAAATGTATCACTTGTATTAATCTATATAACAACAAATTAAATTAAACCAATGGGCATAACGATTTATACACAATTCAATTCTCAAAGGATTATATTTTAACTAACCTCAAATAATATTTCAACTATTTATATAAATGTTAAATTCTTTAAGAAGAAATAATAAATGAAAAAAATGGAAAAGTCCTTTTCATTCCAGAAGTTGAAAAAACATTAATTTACTATAGAAAACATTGATAACAGACTCCTTTTAAAGTCATTTATATTATTTAAAAATATTTCAACTTTTGTTAAGGAAGAATGTTTACAACAAATCATAATTGAAATGCAATTCTAAGTACAAAAGTATTTTATTTCAGCTAAAAACTTTAAATTCTAGAAAGACTTGATAAGAAATATTGATTTGACAACATTTTGGTATTTTTAATTTTTTTTTTTTTTTTTGAATTCTGAATTAATTATTTTTTGAACCTTTTAAGTTAAGATTTGTTTGATGCAAGTTCCAAATAAATGTTGAGGATATTATATAAATATAAAAATACAATAATGTAAATAAAATTTTCATGGAAGAAATTCCAGAAATGCAACATTCTGTGTGTTGAATAAATCAGATTTTAAAAAGCAAAACTATTTGTTCGTTTCATCTTAAGTAGTTAATTTTTCACTCTAATAAATTTTCTTTTTAACTTTTCTGAAAGGTCAAAGTAAGGTGCCACTGTATTCAACAAATAATTAAATTCCTAAATTAAAATTTTTTACAATTAAAGTTTGCTATTTAGAATCTAAATTTTGTTTCCTTAATTAACAGTGAAACAGTCTTCATTACTTTTTATATTTACTTTGAATATAACAAAATATTTACTTCAATATCAAATATCAGATATGTTCAAGGAATTACAAAAGTTTACAGTTTTTGTTTCCATATCAAACCCAAATCACTGTTTCAGCAAGAACAAAATATATAACCATACTTTTAATCAAAATCACCCAATTTATTGTCCTCTTTTAATTCTCACTGTGAAAAAATATGAAAATAATTTTTACCACAAAATATTGAAAATATTACCAGGGAAAGGGTGGCGTTGTACAACTTCATCAGGCAAGCCTAAATCTTTACCCATAATACGAACTTCATCTTTATGAAAATCTTTTAGAGGTTCTATTACACGGCCTTCAGATCTAAGAAAGCGGACTAGGTCTGTATCGTTATGATGTGTTTTTATAGCATCTGCATTGCAACTTGCTAATGCTGAGGCACTCTCAATAAGGTCTGGTCGAAGTGTCCCTGAAACAAAAAAAAAAAATAAATAAAATAATAATTAATGGATGAAATGTCAGATATTTTAGTAGAAAGCATTTCTATTAGACTATAAAACAAGTTTTACTAACCTTGTCCAAGAAAGGTTTCTTCTGGTTTTAAATTAAGGTCGGCAATAATCTCATTGGCAACCTAAATTAGTAAAAAAAAATTTTTTTTATGATTTAATTTCATAATTATCATTCAGAAAAAGTCTATTAATAAAAATTTCAATTTACCCTCATGAAAGTGTCACCAATAATTTTACGCTTTTCTTCAGGATCTGATGTCATACACAACAATTGGGTATCACGTTTTCTTCCATTAGGATCCTTCCTATCAACTGGTACTGTTGTGGAACCATTATAGAAATTTTGGGATGCATTTAATACTACAAATAAAAATAAATTTTATAAATAAATAATAAAATTATAGAGAAATTATTTCATCACTATCAAAACAGTAAGAACATAGACGGATTACCTAACTTTTACATTAGTAGTAAATTTTTTCTAACTTTGACATAATAATTATGTCAAAGTTAATGATTTTCAATAATATAACTAAGGGCATAATTCAATTTTAGAATAAAAACTAAAAGAAATGTAACTCAATCACTTAATTATTCATAATTTCATCAATTGTTTGAATAAGTATAACTTTGACAAGCTAGATGAATAAAAAATAACTGATAAATACAAAAATTATACACCTACATTTCATAAATTGAAATCAAATTTTTAATATTTGAATTACAAATATACCTAAAAGAAAATAATATTATATTTGCCACTAAATTTGGTTTGCTGTCACACAGGGCTAATTAGACAAGAACCTACAAATTAAAGTAAATTTTAAGCTACTGTAAAACAGCCAAGCCACAAGATGAGAAATGCATACACAAACTGCAGAACTGAAGGGCAGATTGCTAACCAATCAGCTGCCATTTCCACCATTTAGTAATAAGAAAGCATTTAAAGATTACACACATTATTAGTTTATATTATATATATATATAT
>JAPDSC010031242.1:176104-194266 GCA_026290005.1 Latrodectus geometricus | reverse complement strand
CACTTGAGAAAAAATATATAAATTTACTTGAGCAAAAATTATTTTAACATGAATTGTAGCTTTGAGTAATTGGACATTTTTTATCATGAAACATAATTTTAAATTCTTCTATTTGCTCACCAGCCCCAACTGGGACTAAGTTTTCCAGAGAACCTACTCTTTTTCTATTCTTCTCTGCCTAGCAATTGTTCACCAGTTAGAAACTCTTTAAAATTTAAAATATTCTACACAATTGATCCATCTCAACATGGACCTGCATTTAATACTTGACTGCAAATAATTATCTTGGGGGCTAATTTTTTAGTAGATTTATGAGTGAAGATCTTAGATACCAAAGCAGATTCATATATTCAACACAACTAGTCTGGAACTTTCAAACTGCTTATCACAATGTACTTGATAACATTTACCTCTTGAATAACCAACTCATTTAATAATTGTATCAGTCAGCAATGTAATGTCATCAAATAACATTAAAAATATATAATTAAATTAAAATATAAGTATATACATTTTCTACCAGAACTAAACTTAAGAAAGCTTAAGAATCCCTAAAAGCAGATCTTAGCTTTGGGTCATTATGGCAGGCACACTGCCTGCTGAAAATTACTTAAACTAATATTAGTTTGGGGAAAAAGAAATCCATTATTTTTACGTGAACTTTTTGTAACTTCTTTCAGATTCGCTTGGTAAAAAGGTTTAAAACAGTTTTCATGTAGATTTTTAGGTCTTATGCGAAGCTACGACTGCTGACATGCGGTCAAGTTTGATAATTTTTGATATTTTATAGACATTCTCGACGATGTTGTATCCATACGAGGTGCATCTCTAACATCAAAAATACCCGAACGGAATCGACGAAACCAAAATTGTACGTAACTGATTGTTACAGTCTTATATAAGACGATAAACACCTTTCACAATTTTAGCCACCCGGCTATCTTTTTCGCCGTTACATGAGAAAAACGAAAATGTATCAAATTTTCTGTTTGTTGTCTTCCATTTTTGAAACCTTGTACTTGTAACTGAATAAATCCCCCCCCCCAAAAAAACCCGCAAGAGAATATTATAGTGTCAAATGTCCTCTTTCCAACGAGCATAAATCTGAAATTGCTTGATAGATACCTCACGAGATAGTGATCACTACAGACGTCTAGCGAAAAAATAATGGATAACTTTTAATATAATTTAGTTAGGATAACTACTACTGTGTAAAATAACATAGAAATAATTCCTAAAAAATATATATAATGGTATTTACATAAAATTGGCACTGTTAATTTGATGGCATAAAATATATTTACAGCATAAAATTCAAAGCTCCCACTTAACATTTTTAGAAATTAAACACTATAAATCACTGCTTACAACTAAAATCTCAATGTATATTTCATTATAACACACTTTTAAATTACCAGATAAAATAATAATTAAAGAAAACTTTTTTTTTCATTTTTACATTTACATTAAATCTATAAAGTTAGTAAACTGATAAACTCAAGGTATTGTAAGTATTGTAAGAATGGAAATTAAATTTACCTCTTAATTTAAGACCTAATTTCTTTAAAGAAAGCTCTACTTGTAAACTCTCTTTTTTTCTCATAAAGCCATTATCTATATGAATTGCTATCACTTGATCTTCTTTTAATGCTCGATTCAGTAAAGCAGCACATACTGTAGAGTCTACTCCACCACTGACTAACATCTTTAATAAACATTAAAAAAATAATTAAGATCTGCAAAATTTTCATATCAGAATTATTAGTAAGATACACATCAAAAAGTAAATCAGTAATTACATACATAATAAAATCGAATATAAATTGAAAAAAAGAAAAAAAAAAAGTTTTAAAAATTAAATCTATGCGTTTCGTTTTACAGTGATAAATTGTTAAAACATTACAAAAATAGAACTGGAAAGAAAATAAATCTGAAAAAAAAAAAAGAGAAATAGTAAATTATATACAAGAGCTATATATAAATTCACATATTAACCATATATTAATTCAATATTTAACTATTTTGGAACTAAGTTTTCCTACCACACATTAATATTTTGTGCAAATGCTTTATTGAAATAAATCAAAATTAAATCATTATGACAAAAAATATATTCTAATAAATTGAATCGCATAGAACTGGCAATAAAGAGTAGCCTTGAATCCCTTTTAACACCAATTAAATTAATTAAGTAATCATTAAATCTATACAGTCACACTTTATAATCTTTTGAGTTCATTGTACATTCTAAATAAAGCTACAAAAATTTTATTGAAATGCATAACTTTCTTTTAAACAGAAACAATTTTATCTGAACAAATATTATTATGAGAAATGTAATTGAAAATTTAATGATTTAATATGGCAAATTTTAAAACTTTTTACCGAGAAAATTATTTTGCATAAGTTGAGTTGGTAGAATGCAAAAGACCAAATATATATATTATATATATTTATTATTAAACTCATAGAAATATTTAAATATTGGGTCAGAGAATTATACTATTTACATATATAAAATACAAATGGAAATGCACAATAAGAAATGTTTTCTTAATGAAATATTTCTCTAAGAAAAACTAAGTAATTAGAAAAGCAATATATTAATATTAGTAATAAAAACATATTTAATAAATAAGTAACCAGAAAATGAATTAAATTTTAATTAATAAAGCTCTTTTTCATTAGCTCTTTATCACAACTTTGTTTTGAAAAATAAAAAATACTTGATCAGCTTTTATAATATGACATTATATTAAAGTTTAAAATTGGCCGAAATGAAAATATAATAAAATTTCAAACATGCATGTGTGTGTGCAGTAAATAATTCAATACACATTTTCTATAAATTAGCTAAAAATAATATAGAATTAAATTATTAAAAATGTTAGCTTATGAAAAGAAAAGGAAAAGAGACATGGAAAATGAAAAATTAAAAAAATGTAGGAAAGTAAGAGAAACATTCCGAATAAAAACCCAACCCTTGATTTAATTGCCAAATGAAATAAATTGCTATACTACAATATTTTTTCTTTTTTGACTTGACAAAATACACATGTTTTTACTTTACACACGTTTTGTCTTTAATTGAGCAAATAAGCTCAATTAAATATAAAATAATAGACTACACAATTAAAAATTTGTTGAATTAAATCTACAAATCACATTTAAACAATAAAAGTTGAGAGTTGATAGCACTTGAACCTAACTTGAAGAAAAATTTTTAAAAAAATCAGAATATATTTTCATTAATAGCATTTTTCAGCATAAAAAAAGGAAAAACCAAAGTCCTAATGACCAGCTCAATTTATTTTACAATATTTCAAGAAAAACATTAAAATAAACATTTTCTATCACAGAAAAGAAAACATATAGCATTCAAGAAATAACATGAAAAGTAATAATCTAAGATGAATTTAACATTAACTATTTGAAATTTAAAAAAGTTAAATTCTTTAGAACTTACTAAGACTTTGTTTTTCCCAACAGTTTTCTTGATATATTCAATACATTCAGATTCTCGAGATTGCATGGTGAAGTTTCCAGACAGTCCAGTAATGTTATACAAGAAATTCTTCATCATGAGCTTTCCATTTGTTGTTAAATCAACCTCTGGATGGAACTGAACACCATAGATTTTCAATTTTTCATTTGCAATAGCTAAAAAGTTATAAAGTTGTATTCAATTAATGCAAAATAATCTTATATACAATTGACAAAAGAAATATGTGGACATTGTATAAAATACATATTTGTAGGATACTAAATCATAACTGTCATTAGCTCACAGAGAGTATCATGCATTCTTCCAGGCAATAGACAACAACCCGAGTTATGTTGTAATAAGAAAGACAGTTACTTTTGTTTTGTGGATGCTCTATATCTGTCTATGTACTATATCTGTTTTGTGGACGCTCTTCATCTTTATGGCTAAATATGATGCCTACTAGTCTGAGATAGCACTGCTCCGAAATAGGTTTATCTTTTTAAAGGTTACTTTTTGTTCAATACTTGTGTTGTAATAAATAAACAGTTTTAAAAAAAAGCACGTTTTAAAACTGTTTATTATTTATGAACCATTGACACACTTTACATATATTATGATATCTATATTAACAATACTGATATAACTTCTATTTTAATTAATATTACTTAGTTTTTTCCTTACCTTGCACAACATCAATAAATATTTCTATATACAATATGTCTTGGGCATAAATAAAACTACAGTTTATTTTAATTAAAAATTGGAATGATATATTAAATCATAAAATGAGAAACTAAACATTACAACAAAGTTAAGAAATAAAAAAATTTTATAAACAAATTGCCAAAATTTATTTCCTACAAAGCCATTTTATATTAGAGAATTAAATATTTTAATAAATACATTCACATATTAAGAATTCTTAAAATATAAGTATTTTTTAATTTTATAGCAAAAAATTCTTTCCAAATATTTACATGAATTTAAAAAAAAATTGTTTAAAAAGATAGAAGGTGAAAACAGCTAGATTTATTCTTGTTTCTACAGATCTAAAATTTTGCAAATTTATCATTCAATGTTATTGTACAAAATTACTACTTACAATAAAGTAATCAATTTAGATATATTGTCCAAACAGTTAATGTTCGAAAACTCAGAAAAAAAATTAGAAATAAAATTCAGAAAATAAAGTTCTAAAACTGGTAATAATGCATTAAATGAATTCAAGACATATTAAATAAGTAAATGTAGTTTAGGTACAATAAAAAAACAATACCCTTCGGAATCATTTGAAATGATAGATAGCAAAACAACTTTATCATTATTACATTAATTCACAAAATAGTACATTGTAGATATTTCCAATAAAACATTAAAAGAAGTTAGTTAAATATATTTATTTAACATTTACCAGCTATATGGTTTCCAGATTTTGCAATAACTTTAAAAGTTTCAGCAACTTTGTCTGTGCTATCACCATGTGTCAATAAGACTGTTTCCTCCTTTTCAAGACCCCTAGAAATAAAATTAGTATAAATGACTCTTACTGGGTAAAAAAAAAAAAAAAAAAGTTCAATGGATTTGATATATATATACATATTTATTTTTCCTTCATTTTAATTGACAATTAAGGTCCTAGTCTTCAAAACACAACATCTGATATCCATTAAAATTGACCAATGTAGAATATCATGATCAGAAAAAATACATTTTTACTTTTAAAAGACTACATAATAAGGATAACTTTAAAGAATTTCATAAAAATAGTCTTGACAACATGTAAATATTTTAGAAACATAAAGTAAAATTTACAAAGAAGGCATACTGGATAACACGTAAAATATACAACTGCTTTGTAGTGTAAAATTGTGCATCTATTTGGAAACTTAACTCACTGTTGATGCAATGACTTAATGAATATAAATAAAATGGTTAATTCCCAGTGAACGGTACACTCCTTGTACAATACGCATATACACAACGGTACACATATATACAAATATTAATTAATTGTATATAATATTGTATAAAATTATATTATTTCGATAAAATAATATAATTTTATATTATATAATTATATTAATTGTATATTGTACAATTATATTAATTGTATAAAAATAGCGTACCGTACTCTGGGATACAGCCAATAAAATTAACTTACTTGAATAAAGCTGAAGATGTATCAATTTGAACAACAAATTGTCCATCTTCTCTAGAATCTTTTTTCAATATTGTGCCACCAAAATGTTTATTGATCATCTAAATAAAATATTTTCTACTTGTACATCATTCATTGAAATATTCAAGATTAATACTAATTTTTGTATTATAGAATAGATATATTAATAAATGGGCAAGCAAAATACAATAGAATTTAATAATCTATAATATTAAAATAGATGCAACTAATGAAACACATTCAAAGTAGAAATCAAAGTTTTATTTAAAAAATTTGACAAATCATTAATTCTTTTCTTGTAAAGTCAAATCAACTATTTAGTAAAGTTTTAAAACATTTGAAAATCTCTGAACTAAACTCAGTGGCACAACAGCCTCATGGAAAAAGGCCTACAGTGCCTATATCTGTTTATGTGACCAAGTGGCCTGGGGTGCCAAGTATGTCCTGGTTAGTTGGTCAGCCTTACACGAAACCCCTTAACATAAACCTAATGCAAATCCAAAATTTTCTTTTGAAAGTAAATAAATGGAAAAATATTTTTATAATGAAATGAATATTAAAAAATGTTTACTTTGATCCACTTGATTTGCTTCAAATAAATGAAATGTATTTCTTTGAAATTATAATTATTTATATAAATTAGATTAAATTATAATTGCTGAACATGGCAAATATTTATCTGTATTACATAAAAGTCTAACTGCATAGTAATTAAAAAAATTGTAGAAAAATAAACTTTGTTTGTAGTATTTTTTGTGAGCACTCAATTCACACGCAGTAATTTAATCCTTTTAAATTTAACTTTTCCTACAAATCCTAATTTTGAAAAAATATAGTGTTTACATAAAAAAGCTTTTAGATTTCTAATAAATAAAGAATTTTCTTTAAATTTAACAATTACTATTTATAAAAGTTTTCTATTTATTATCAGACAATTTTAAATTTTAAAGCTAAGATTATTGTATTCACATGAATTTAGGATTTATTCATATACTATACATATAAAGTTAAAAGACTTAACATTACCTGCATTCCATAACAGATCCCCAATATTGGTAGGCCACATGTAAATATTTGAGGATCATGGCAACATGCAGGTTCAGTAGCATTAACAGAATTTGGTCCTCCTGATATAATGATTGCTCTGCAAAATATATCTAATTAAATATGTAATACAAATCTTAATTTATAAATAATAATTTTTACATTCATAATCAATAAATAATTAATAAAAATATGAATAAAACTATTCAATCACATACAATGATCAATAGGAAAGTCAGGCAAATTATTAAAATTTGATACTTGAATGAAAAGATTGAAATTTTAATAGAATATTTTTGATCAATCTGTGAATAAGACATCTAATTCCATTGAAAATTCTTTTTTCCATACATATTTTCAGAAAATGTGTAAGGAAAACTTTTAATTATATAATATTTTAGTTTAATGCAGATAACCTTAAAAACTCAAAAGTGATAGTTTTTTTTATTAATGAATAAAATCCCAAAAAATTGGAACTCATATTTTTCATTCTAATTTATAGTTACAGAAAAATTCATCTTATTTGAGGGCATATGAATATTTTTATTTACAAGATATAATTTTGCGGATACAAGTTTTTCTTAATAAAAACCTTGTGTTAAAAGGATTTCTCAAAAAAAAAAAAAAAAAAAAAAAAAAAAAATCAATTGTTTTTGATAGCCCACAAAAAAAATTTAAGATTCAACAAGTATATTTTTTATAATATGATATAAAGGAAAATTCATAAATTTTAATTAAAAAGGAGTTCATTTCTAGAACTTGATTCGCAGATGCACTTTTTATAAATAACTCCCATGGACGAGTGGTACAAAAATGCACTGTTAAAAAACTAGTTTTCAATATGTGTGATGCATGTTTGCAATCAAGGGCAAATATGCATCACACATATTGTAAAAATTTTTTTAATAATTATTAGATGATACATTGGATTCCTCATATTTATATTGAACTAAGTTTTAGTACCTTGGCCTTATTCCTAAATATATATATATATATTGCCCTTTTCATTTATTCATGATCCACTGGGATGATAAAAGTGTAACAGAGTTTGCCTCTAACTTTTTATGGGATACATGTTTTCACATTCTGAGATCTCTCTGAATGCTTCTATTTTTTCTACAAGGCAAGATGTTTTACTATAAGTTCTGTTATAGTTTTACTTCAGATACATACCAAGATTAATATATTCACATAAAAAAATTAAACGATCAGTGCTGTAAGACAAAAGTGCTATTTTAAAAAACTCAAACAAACACAATAGATTTTGTTTGCATTTCTTTGTGATGACACTTTCCACTCAATCATGTTAAATTTTATTTCTTGTTAATAGTCTTACTATTTTTTATTAACGTGAAAGTTTATTAATGTATTTTATCTTATAAAAATTTGAAATAATTTAAAAAATAATGTATATACATTTTTAAATAAAAGAAATTTACCATTAAATATGTTAGTATGATAACTTATGTTATAATCTAAAATGAGATCTCAAATTGTGATGCTTGGACTTAAGCTTTATTATTTAAAGTTTTCATTTAAGTTAAATTTAGTGATGCAAAACCCTTATCCCATAGAAAAGTTCTTTTAACACTTGTTCCATTCCCTAGGAGCATTTTAGATAAAAATGTACCACCCCAAAAGGATTAAGGACATATATATCAACAGAACAGATTCCCTAATCATAACATTAAATAACAAAAAAATCGTAAATTTCAAAAATAAAATGTGAACTAAAGAATTAAAATACTTCAATATTTATAAAAAGCATTTCAAAATGTCAATGAAATTTTTTAGAATCACTTTCTTAATATGATGAGTTAATACATTTTATTTCATTTAATTAAGTTGAAGACATATTCTATATTACAAACCTAAAGCCCTGAGCTAGAAGTGCTTCAGCAGGAGTATTCAAAGGAAGAATTTCTGTTTCAACACACAATTCTCTTACCCTTCTATCTATAACCTGAATTAAAAAAATAAATAGCATGTTATACAGAAACATTTACAAATTTTTTAGCTATACACAACACAGAAAGCTAAATCTAATTACCTTTCCATATTGAGCACCTGCATCTAAAATGACAACCTTTTCAGTATGGAAAACTCCATTAACACAATTAGCAGACTTTGAATCCTGCATGACGCAGCTCTCTCTGAAATTTAGAATGTAATTAATTGAATAACAAATAAAAACATACATGTTATATTTTCAAAGTTATAATAACATAATTATAGTTTTCTTACATTTTTTCCTTTCTTATATTTTTAATTTATAATGCATTTCAAACAGTTTTAAATTTTTAAAGATTTTATTTACCGTTAAAATTAAAATTTTTAATATTATTCATAAATAATAAACAAAAATGTTATAGGCAATTTTAAAAAATAACTTCTCTTTAAACAAGTGTAACAAGAAAAAATTTCTGTAATTAGTTGTCATGGTAATAGCCTGCATATCAAACCTTTTCTAGTGCTTCCATTGATGCTAGAATTTTCTAGAATTTAGATTGGCATATCATACTAAAAGAAACTTAGATAAAAAATTAAATAAAGATGATTTATAAATGTAGATAAAAAAAAAGTATTTTACTTTGAAAAATCTATTTTAAAAATAAAAATTAGCACATTTTAAAAACTTTTGGAAAATACAAAAATATATTTGAAGAATGGAAATTAGCTTACTTATAAATTTTATACTATTTTTATTAAATAAATATAATAAAATAGTGTAATTAAATTTAAACCAGCATATTAAAGTATTATATCGATTCACCAAAACAAAAATCCCTGCCAAATGTATATATATATTCAAACATTTAAATTTCATTTAATTGAATTGATGCATAATAAATATATGATCAAATTAATTATTATAAATAGTTCAGTTTGAGATTTAATATATTCTGAAATTTTCTTCTTATTCATGAAGGATAACTCTTTAAATTTATCAACAAAGACTTTAGAATATCAGTAAAATATCCTCTGTAGTAAATAAAACAAATTTAATTCTACATAGTAGCAGGGTCAACAAGAAAGCAAACTATTTTACAGTTATGGCTACTTATGAAACTTGATTGCAAGTTGTCTTTTTTAATGCATTATGAAATGCTAATTTAAGGCTATCATAATCTAAAGAAGTTATATTATGATAGCCTTAAATAGTTTGCCTTAAATAAACTAAAGTTTATTAATCATTAACAAGTAGTACTTCATAAATGTTTTTGCATTAGGAACTATTCATCTACAGCAAACAATTGTGAAAATAAATAGATATTAATATTATGTTTCATGTAAATGAATGCAAAATTATCACAATTCCCTAACATTTTTGTAAATAAATGTAAAAAAACATAGCATCTATTTAAATTCCAAAAAAAAAAAAAATGTCATTTTTTGAAAATTGAAACAAGCATGTATCAATGTTTTCATGATTTTTTAATATTTTTACAATTTTGACTTCACAAAACAGGATTCCATTAAGTAATAATGTTACCTAGGTAAACTGTCTTGAATTATCTCAATAGCAAGTAGGTTACAAAATTATTTAATACTTCAGAAAAAATTAACAAGCATGTTGATGATTTTGTTCATTATTTCAATGATTTTTACCCGTATCTATATAATCAAGTTGCAAATAGAAATTTTTAAAGAATAATTATTGTGAATATATTCACATTTAGATTTATGAGAATGTATTTATAGAACACATTTTGAAATATTCCAGTAAAAATTAAAAATACATAGTTAACTTAGTTACAGATCAACATGCACTTAATAGCTTCCTAATATTTCTTAAAAATACTACTAAATACTAAAAACTACCTGATAATATTTTAATGCATACTAACTTTTTTAATGTTAGATATAACAAAAAATTATAATATTTAAGGAAAAAATTCATTCTGTTTGACAATTCAAAGATAATCGAATATATTTCTACTCGTCTATATCCTGTGTAAAGTATACATTTTTTTCAATATTAATATCTTGCTTTCTAGTTTAGATTTCTATAAAGTACCAAAACAATTTCAGAATTATACTAGTTAAAAGTATATATACATAATATAAAAACATGTTTCAAAAATTATATTCAAATAAAATATTTGTTCCTTTATTATATTATATATAAAAAGTTCAAATTTATAAAGCTTTAACAAAATGAAAATAAAATGGTTTTTAGCTTGCTCATAATGTAATATTTTAACTATTTCCAAAATACTTGGGAAATATCCTGGGACAAGTTACTGCCAACATTCAAATTTCTTATTCTTAAGTGCCTGTAATACAATTTTATTTCTTTTTTTAGATTATATAGTTTATCAAGTCTGGTCTCAGATACAGAAGATCATAATTGATCTTCTCCAAAGTCATATGCTTGATTACTTGCTTTAATTAATGACAATGGATTTTCTTCCCTTTTTCATTTCTAGTAACTTAATATGGGTAATAGGCAAGTAAGCAGCTACAGTTGCCCTCCAGTTTATAGTATTCTTATACATAAAGCAAAACAAGTGTGAGAAACAACCAAGCAATTTCTATTTTTAAGTCAATGATCTTCAGTTCCTATTTTTAAAAGCTTCATTACTGGCACAACTAAGAGCAAAAGGTTACTTTTTGTAAAGATCATCAAGAAATTTCTGAAAATTTTAAAGTAGGAAAATATGGTAGACGTATATTACCATAATTATATTGCCAATGCCTTTTTTAAAAATAAAAACTTTTGATTTCAAATGTTGCTACTTTGATAATAAATTCCTTTTTTTTTTTTTTTTTTTTTTTTTTAAATTTGAACTTTAACAGAGACAAAAGGAAAAACAAACAACAAATCATTAATGAACTTGTAGAAATTTCTTTTACTAATAGGATATGAAAATCAAGATTTTTTTTTACAACTAATGTTTCACTACAACTGCGTGAAAAATATAAGCATTGTGAAATTAAAACACTTCCTTTATAATTCATAACTAATAGTAAAATGCTTTAACAATAAACTTTAGAATTTTCAATGTAAGTTTTCAAAATTCAAGTATAATGAATACATTTTTAATATTTCTATTTAAAAATGTAACATTTATGGTTAAGAAAGTTTAACATTTTTTTAAATGCTATATGTTTTATTAATTTGAATATTTAACTGCTTTTATGTGAAAAAATAAATCTAAATAAAATTTTGTTTTTCATTAGGTCAAGTAACTTGATTTGGATAAATATTTTGTAATATAAAATTAAGTAATGTATTAAGAAAGCAAAAATTTTATTCAGGTTTTATAAAATTAAGAATTTTTTCAATTTTATTGTCCTGATGAGCGCAATTATGCCAAGAATGGTTATGATTTTACCAATACTACTATACAATTTGTAAATTGTGAAAATGAAAAAATTTTGACAATATAAATTAATTTTGGGCAAGAATATGACATACTTCTCACTATATTTTGATTGTTTGGAAATTTATCTTTTTCAGCAACTATAATAATATATAAACCATATCTCACATAAAATTAAAAATGTTATATAGGAAAAATTATGGCTCATATACACATTAAAAATGTTGCCCAGAAAGTATCTATGCTTTAATTGGTTTGCCATTCAACAATATATTATATATATATTGTATACAAGGGTTATTTTTTTACCAGTATTTGGTTTAATGAAAATTCAAAACCACTATAAAAACCTTGGCCATAAACTTTTGAACAAAAGCCAAATCACACTAATCAGTTATCTACCCGATGTATAAAGTACTTCTTATGGCAATTTCCTTAAACATTTATAAAATTTGCTTCTTTCTTGTTACACTCTGATTTTTTAAGGATTACTATAAGAAAGAAACATGACACTAAAATTAGAATAAATATTAATGTTTCTTGCAGAAAATCACATCAAAGAATAAAATTAAATTTACTATGATTGAAGGAACACTATATTATTAAAAATTACATTGGCCAAAGATTTTCAAATAATACAAATCTTTTTACAATTTAAATAAACTGCAATTTCAAATTATTTGCTTTTATTTCACACTAAATATTTTTGTTCCCTTGAAATTTGCCTTTATCAGTTTTTATATATTAATAATCAAAATCAAATCAAAATAATGTATTCAAGAATTAAAATAAGCACATAGATTCACATACTATTTTAGAAAGTCAACATTAATAATTCATTATTGAATTTTATTCCTAACAATTAGAGTAATAAACTGCATTTGAAAAGAAAAAATATAGATGGTTTGAATGTACTCAAATATTTGACATTCTGATAGCAACATGGAACAATTATATCATGGGTAATAGTGGGAACAGATATTTGCTATAATTAGTCACATATTTACCATAAAAATAAATAAATTTAGAGGGATACATAAAATTATTTTTAATCGTTTTTTTATATAGTTAAAATTAAACATTTACAGAAATTATTCTAAATACTTTGGATAATTAACACATTTAAGAAACATTGAAAATTTTAAACACATTGTAGTATTAATTATGACTGCTTACAAAAATATATCATTAATAATGATTCACTTAAACTCAATCATTTCAATGTAATTTATTATTACCTATATAATTTATAATTCTTTTTATCAGTTTACTGTTTATAACATCAGTCTGCAGTGATACTTCAAAATCTTTTCTGAAGACAGAAACTGATGTATATTTAACATCTATAATGATATAAGAAAATTTGTCTGTACCTACCTACTAAAATCCTTTGTGTAACAATACTTAGTAACAAGATAATATTCTTTTGAAGAGTGTAAACTCTGAATATGAATTTATAGGCTTCTTAAAATATGAATTATATTATTTTTCGTACGTAGATGAAAACGGAGGAATCGGCGGCAACATGACAGCAATTAAAAGTTTACAACACAAGAAAATAAAGATTATTACTTGCAGTAAAACACACTAAAATATATAAAATGCAGAAACAAGCGAACCATAAATAAAAAATTTAATCAATATTTCTAGAAAGAAATCATAGAACGATCGTTTTCCGTTGTGATGACAGTAAGTCTCAAATTAACCAGACCTGTTTTTTTTCTTCAGACCGTCTTTACTTTTCCAGAATTTCAAAAGTTTTGGCCTGCTGTTGCGACATGCCGGCCACATAAAATTTTTTGCAATTTTGAACCAATATTATTTTTTTAAAATAAAACTTTAAATTAAAAGCTACATTTAACATCACACAGTAATATGCACTTGTTCAACATTCACAGGCTAAAAGATTGAATTAGTATGTTGTTGCCAAATACTGTACGAGGAATTTGTTTAGAAAAGTTGACAAGAACATGGAAAAGCAATATACGCATAAAAAAGAAATTTAGTTACCCGATTGCATGGCAAATTTCTCTCTCCCAATCTGTTTCACTGAACATTACATATAATTTCACAGTACATTCAAGAAATATATATATTAGTGAAAGTAGCTGCGAATAAAGTTTAAGAGTATATCTTGATTAGTAAAAGAAGTATTGTTCTGAGCAGCTTCAAACACGTGATGAGAATAAAAAAACTCGCATTTAAGATACTTTAATTAAATAAGGTATTTTCCTAATTCACCTATTCGAAAAGGTACAACTTACATAAATAACCTTTTAATAGAAATGATACATGAACTCTGCTCATATTATAATTACCAACACCTGAATTAATAAAAAAAAATTCCGTTTTAGCTCGTGGCTTAAAATGCCTCAGAAAAATATTAACAACTGTAATTTCTTTAGAGACATTTTTAAATTATCTGAGTTTATTATTTAATTTTAGCATAATATAATCTGAAGAAGTTCGAACTTTAAGAGTTTATTTAACTGCAAGAAAGAATTCTTTAAATTTTAAGAGACATGCTCGGAATAATTATTATTGTTCTTTTATATATTTAAGATGTTTATTTTTTCCAACAGGATGCCTGAATGACTAACTCTTTGCCACAAGGCTGGAAACTGCTATTCATCTATCGTCATCCGGTGGGCACCAGTGAACTAACTCCCGGAGGCGCATTACACAAAGCACACCACTACAAACCCGTTTATAGGGTGGCTACATTCGCTACAATCATTAATCTACTCAGAAGAAAAGACAAGGAAACACATAGAAAGAGAAGGCAAAACATCCATGCTCAAACTTGGATTTAAACCTAAGACCAACTGCCTAAGAATCAGGAACGCTAATCCCTCAGCCATCGGTTGGCTTTAAGATATTTTATAATTCAATATGTATATTATCTTTCACTGATATTTTTGTTTCTTATTAATAATAAGGCTATGTAATAAAATTTTCTTTTATAAATTTTGCACAAGAACATTTTGCTTTTTCTTATTCTCAACTCTCGTTCATTTTATCTTTTTCAAAAAAATTTTGTCATTCTTTCTTTTTCTTTTGATATTCATTTTTGTTGGATTTTATATTTTTAATACTTATTTTATATATCAATGAAAATTTAATTCATTTTGTAATCATTGTATTTTACATACTGCATTCACAAAACAAGTAAGAAATGATAATAAACTATTTTATACTCGTTTACAGTTGAAAACCAAAATTTTTAGATTCTAAAATAATTCTAAGGACAAGTTATCTAATAAATATCTCAGTCTGTAGGTATTGACATACTAATTTCGCATATGTGTCATGAAAATTGAAAATATTTTTTTTTCTAAATTTTAAATTTAAAAGCCAATTTTTAAATATTTTTATTTATAATACTTTCATCAAAGACCATCATAAGATAAATTAAATGAATTTAAAACAGTTTATAATATAAAAATATATACGTATGAATGCTATGAAAATGGAAGAGAGTAGCTTCCATTTTACGTCAAGAGAGAAACGAAATAAATTTGATGCCGTACAATTTTGTTATCATCATCTTTTCGGCAAGATGTCTTCCCTATTGTTAATAATAAATGTTATAGTAAGATATTTTAGAATTAATAACTGGAAATATTTTAATAATGATATAAAAAATTTATGTTTATAGTTACTTAATAAGTAAAAAATCATTTCTCCTTTAATTATTACAGATATAACAACGTATACATTATTCATATATGTTTATATATTATACACATATAAGTGTTTGTATATTAACATGATCATATCTACATTTACCAAAGCTATATTATAAATGATGAAAGTGAAAATAAATTAGGCAAGTCAGTCTTTTATTCTAACTTATAAAAATATCTAAGGTATAAAAAGTTAAATGTCTTCATTAATAATGAAATTCGTCGGTATTAATTAAAAATCAAAGTACTGGGGAAGAAATCCATATTTTTGTGTGACATTCAAGACTTTAACTTGTTTTGGACTCGCCTTATGTGAATGATTTAAAACTATATTAGGGTTAATCCTTAGCTTTTGGTTGATGCTCCAAGCTGTTGTTACAGCTTGGAGCATCAACTATTCTACGACTGGTAATATTAAGTCAACTTCGATAATTTCTGTGACCTTATCCACATTTTTGATTATGGGCTATCTGTGTGAGGTGCTTTTTTTCATTTATTAATTATTTTGGCATTAAATCTTTGATGAGCGGAATCGATGAAAACAAAATTGCACATAATTGGTTGTTACAATATCGAGACCACATATAGACATTTAATAATTCCAGCCACCTGGCATTTAGCCTTTTCAAAGAAAAACTATAATTTGTACCGAATTGTTAACTTCCGTTTTTAACATCCTATACCTAACAACTAGTTTGTCCAAACAAGAAACAACAAAAGAACTTTTTAGAAATGTCGCCATTCCAACGAACGAAAATCTGAAATTAACCAATCGAAATTTTATGATAAATCAATCATTTTAGCCATCTACTGAAAAATTAATAGATATCTTTTTCTCACCCTTATATTAATAAAAAGAATGTATAAAAAGCTGCGTAATGATGTGCTAAAATATGATTATAAAAAAAGACATTAAATTAGAAAATGTAATAACCTATAGTACATTTTACTACATTTGTAATACTGCTATTTAAAATGTAGTAATATTCTAAGTATTAACAAATATACCAACAACGATGCTTTTCAGCTTTTTAATACTCATCGTAGAACAATAACTTAATACATAAAATACCAAGATATTCAGCCTGATAATTAAATAATTTGCAACACATAATACGCAAAAGCAAAGCAAAAACAAATAACAGATTTTTTTCTTTCGTGATTTTTGATTTTAAAATTGAGTAAATTATTAGAAAATGAAAAAAAAAAAAAAAAAAAAAAAAAAAAAAAAAAAAGTATTTAAGTATTTACCTTAATTTTGTAGAACACAAGTTATAAAGCAAAGCAGCTGGCAAAGAAAGTAAGAACGTATGGAAACAATTTGAAGAGTAGGAGAGATAAGAAATCTTATCGTTGAGAAAGATGAACAATAGGATCAGTCTTTCCGATAAGAGATAAACTGGAAAAAAAAATGCGCAGTTATCTTTGAGAACAATCAACATAAGAAATCTACATTTACTGCAAACTTTTGTTTCGCAAAAGAGTATTGCTTTAAGCACAAATAAATTAGCTGTCTTACTAAACATTTGGAATTAAAGTTCTTTCGAACAAATTACAAATTGGGATAGTAAAATGCAAAATAAACTGACACAGTTTTGTGGAAACAAAAAAATGCTGATTTGGTAGCCTCTTATCTACTGATTTCAAGCAATGTTATAAACATTATTACTTTTGATTTAACGATATTTTCCATATCAACTGTGGTAACAAAAACATAATTAAATTTCCTATCTTCATAATAGACCAGTTGATAATCTCTTAATGGACATTTTTGTGTTACAAGTGTCACCGAGGCTTATTAAAGTTGATTCCAAACCACTGTTACATCCATGGCTAAAATCAGGATCGAACCTGAGAGCTATTTAACTAAAAACCACAATGTTTAACATTCTATTGTCAGCTCATACCTCCATACTAGAAGTAATTTTCATCCAAAACAAACAATATTTCTATTCTTGAAAAGTGAATTTAAACTAAGAAGTAAACTTCTATACAATATTGAAATGTGTATATTTTGCAAATTTCCTATTGCTGAAAAATAATTCAAAATGACTTAAAAAATTTGAAGCTATCTGTGAAAACAAATAATAATCGTAACATATAGGTGTTAAAATTGTTTCATGAAACATTCATATACCTTGAGTGTTATGAAGTTCGCGACTTATTAAATTCAAAATGTAAGTTTTAAGACGTGTTCATATATAAATTCCTTTAAAAAATAATTATTTCTAAATTACAACAGTTGTACTTAATAATCATTAATATAAATGTAACCAATAAAATTCTTTTTTATTAATTGCATTAAATGTATTTAATTTTTCTATATTATTTGTTCAGCAAACCATCTTCAAATATAAATGCACTTTTCATATGAAAACAGTGAAAATATTTCTGTTTTTTTTTTTTTTTTTTTTTTTTTTTTTTTTTTTTTTTTTTTTT
>JAPDSC010031242.1:87931-175704 GCA_026290005.1 Latrodectus geometricus | reverse complement strand
CTATAATGTAAATAATTGAAGATTGTTCAATACTTGAAATAATTACAATTAACAAATTGATGTTTTCCATTTTTCCTTTTATTTTGCATTCTTACTTAAATTATTTAAATTTTTAAAACTTCAAGTTTTAAATGTCACTTTGTTTATAGTTCGATTTGCTCTACCTGTTTGCCCCGAAAAGTTTCCCCGGAAGGCGGTTTAAGCGACAGATCTTTAAATGCCTTCACAACAGCCTTAGGTCGTAAAGCCGCCTGCAACACAGATATAATAAGCATTTCAAATAAATAATCTTAGCGGTACTCACGCTTCGCTTCAATCAACCGAAACATTTACTCTGCAGTTTCCGCATTATGATTACATTCCTCCGAGACCGTTTCAAAAATTTCCATCTTCCTGCATTTATGGAAAGGTAAGTTAACAGCATCAAATGACTGCAGCTTTTCCATTGGAAAAATTCCGTTTCATGATTTTTTTTTTTTAAATAAAAAATATACGCAAAGTGAGAATATGTTAAATATATTCTATACTCACATTTAAAATTAAAGAAATTTATTATATTTTTCTACAATCGCAGAAAAAAGTTTTTAAAAGAAAATTACTAAATTTTTCTGCGATTGTATGACAATGCAAAATACATATTTTTGAAATGCCCTTTTTGGTTATGTCATATACTGGCAGGGATTTTTAAGAAAAAAATATTGAAATACAGCGACAAAAAAACTAAAATTTGAAACTAAGCTTCTTTTTTTTTTTTTTTTTTTTTTTTTTACAAAAAAAATTTCCCTTTTATTGTAACATATTGAATTTTTATTATGTATAAAAATGAAAATGCTTCAATTTTAGAAACTGAAAGTTTTGCAGCTATTATACTGCGAGTTTTAATACTTTTTGCCTTTGGTTTTCAACGGCTCGTGGGTTCGACTCCAGATTTGGATCTGTAGGTTTGCAGTGGTTCGGAATCCATAAGTATACTGCTTTCAAACATAAAATTCTCTAAAACCAGAATAACCGGATTTTTTTCAAATAAGTAAATTATCATTAACATCAGTAATAAATTTTATTTTACTAATATTGAGTAAATTATATTGGAAATTATTTTATTGCATTCAAAACATGACAATTCTTATCCAATCACATGTATTTCATATATTTTGCTTTTCAAAATTTAATTTCAACTCCCCTATTTTAAAAAAATGAACTTGAAAAATAGTTTATGTACGCATTTTTATTTATTTTTTTATTCGCATATATATTCAATAATTTGTGACGCTGAGTAAGAATTAGTTGTATATTATTCAACTAAAATGAAAACAAAAATTCAATTTTAGAATTTTATTCGTTAATTTGTTAAGGACTATACTGAAATTTTATGAAAAAGTAATTATTTTTTCCTTCTTTAATGATTTTATTGGTAAAAATAATTCAAATAAAAATTCTAACGCAATGTTTAGATTGATTTGTTTGTAATACTTAATCTATGCATGATTCTTTTATTGAATGGTTAACGAATTCAATTCCCACTTAAGGTATGGACACTTATAAAAGCTCAGAATCAACTTTATAATTTTCAATTGAATTAATTCTCGTTTGCAAAATGCTTCCATGGAATAATAAGTGAACCAGCAATTGATTAAGCGTATTGAATAATGATAGTTTAATAGTTTCATTTTATTTCTATGCATCTGTTTTTTAGTCTATTGCTTGGATGTTTTTAAAATTTTCACTCTAAATAAATACGAAGGAAATGCTTCTTATCATAAATCAAGAAGGACAAACTGAAAATTACTTAGGTAAGTAAAACAATCTATCATATCTTATTAAAAAAAACATTATAAAAAACAATTAAATTTAAATTATTTTAAATATCTTAATTTGATGATTTATTTTGTTCCTAATTTAAATCAAAGTATTAAATTCATTGATCTATGAATTCCATTTATCTCATTTTTAATTTTTATATTCTTTTATATTTATTAATACTAGGATGTGTCATTAACGGATCATTCATTGTTTTTAAAATGTAACTTTGAAAAAAATTCTCTTTTTTATTCCATTGATTTATTTTGATATCATGTAGAGCACATTCAGTCAAAAAGTTTACTGTAAGCTATTTGAATATTTACAAACATACTTCTTTCTAGAAGTTCTTTTCCCACGTCAAAAAGGAATATACAAGGAAAACTTCCATGCATCCAACCAAACAAATATGCTTTTAGAAAGCCTACACTTAACAACCATCCGCGAGATGGTAAGATCTTTTACTCCAAAGAATGTGTCCTACTATTGGGTGAAGTTTCAGTTTCATCGTTAATCATCATAAATATCAATTCATTATCACCGTCATCATTTATTTTATGATTACCAAGTATATAATAATATATAATTACACAAAATGTGCTAATTTAAATCTGTGATATTGCATTATTATTTTGAATTACTACTCTTGCCACAATGCTTACTTCCTTGACATGTTGAGTGATTTGATTTTGATTTATTAGAGTAATTTGGGATTCGTTGGAAAGCTAATTTTATATTCGGATATAAGTCGGAATACCACAAATTTTATTTGTTACATAGAAAAACCTACAGTTGAGAATCATAGGTAATTTAAAAGATTCCATTAACCAATGTACATCAACTATAGCCTGCCAAAAGAAGTTTTGCAAATTATTTTTAAACATTATCAGTTTAGTGATAAATTATATTTTGCTTTATAATCATTTGCTCATCTAATGAAAAATTATGCACAACCGAGTTCTATAAAAATGGCAATTTTTTATTAGTTTTACTTTTTGTGGAATAGTGTATAAAAAAAAGTTTTCTCCTTTGTGTTACAATCATTTACTCAGTAAGAGAAAAAAAAAGTTTGTTTTAATTAACTTTGATAATATTTCAGATAATTAATTTGATTAAAATTTCAAATGATGCAAAACCCTGTTCTCCCTCGCACATACATTTTAAGTTAGTAGCTAAATTCTTTGAGAACTTTTAAGAGGTTGAATAAAAGAAATCGAGAAAGATTGATTTTTAGGGATTTGTTAGTGAATTTTAGGAACATGCTAAATATTTCAGTTAATTAATTTTACACATTTTTTATTTCTTATTAATATAGAAATTTTAATATTCTACAACAGACTTGATTTTTTTTTTTTTAATCATAAACATTGAAGTTTTGATTTTTCTGTATATTATGCTTCATACTCATCAAAAATGGATTTTTAAGCATGTGGTTTGTTAAAACTTGTGATTGTTTATCCACTGATAGTCTGAAGGAGAATCAAATATTTCACATAGTGTTGAAACAAGTAAACATTTATCGCTGTATAATTTCATTCTAGGATTCATCGAACATTCTAGGATGACTTGCTGAAACAAGCTGTTAAAGAAATGCAATAGCTAAATATGGTTATCAAATTAGTCTTTTATCGGTGAATATAACTGTATTTTGATGTTTAAAATTAAATCCATCAATAAGTATCTGGTCGAAATTTTTAATAATTCTGATGAATTAATAATTGTGTTGCTTCATGAGCAAAATTGATTTTTTGTGGGAACAAAAATATATAATATTTTTACTGTATAATATCATACATAAATGAATATATATTATATACTTATTTATTTGTTATTAAATAACTCTCAAAGTGGTAATCAAAATTTACAGCCAATTTCAAAACATATATGCTATTGACAAATTAAAACAATTTATTATTTCTGTTTCTTGCTATTAGAAAATATAAGAGAAGTATTTAAAAAGAAATTAAATGTACACATTGTATAAGTACTTAAATGTTTTAACACGTATGCAAAATCATTTTCGACACCTTTCTTAAAATTTTATTTCAAATTAATGTTTTCTGCCGTTTTAATTTCTTGAACAAATGCATAGATTTAAATTTTGCTGTACTTGGTATAAATCGAGTCTATTTCATTGTAAATATAACCACAGACAAGACTTAAAAATATGAGAAGGAATTACGCAATAAATTAGCGTGTCAACAATAGATACTGAAGAGTTGACGTAATTTGAATGTCATCCAGTACCCTGCAACTATTATGTCGAGTACTGAACAAATAAAGTTCCTTTGTTGTTTTATGTATGATGGACAAAATACATGAAACAAATGTGTTCATCACAGAAGGCTCTGTTCACGATATATCCAATTTTAAATCCCCAATTTCCGAAATGTTTTCGATATAACAGTGATTCATCCGAAATACAATGTAATGCCATTAAAATGTTCTTCTCCATTATTTATTGCATTATTACAAAGAAACACTAACGCTTATGGTTTACAACCAAAAGTAATTGAAGCAATAGAAACCTTGCAAACATATTACATTGCAAAGCAAATGTCACTTGAAAAGTTCGTGAGAATATCAAATATGCATGGATTATGCAACCATGTCACTGACTATATTCCGAGTGATATTGTAGCAAATGTGGAGCATTTCATCAATATCATGTACACATTATTTTTGTCTTTATATGTAGAGGTGTATCGAAACGATTATTATCACTTTCGTTGGTCAGTCGTTTTCTTCTTTTATCCACTTGTTCCGTATGTGTATGTTGTAATTTGGTAGATACGAACATTATAAATGATTCTTCTGAAAAAATTATCCGTAAACTCTTTCAACAATAATCCTTACTCGAAAGATTTCAGAAATGTGTCTAAATGGCACTTATTATATGCCTGGCGAAGCATATTGATAATGATCACAGGAAAAATAGCATAATAAAACATCCAAGTTCTTCAAAATTGCGAAATTTCCTTGCGTTATATGTTAAATAAGAAGCACTGCAATCACTCATGATATGCTTCTGCTATAAAATTATAATTTCATTTGCATATGTAATTACATTATACTATGGAGCAAATTACATGGGGTTTGGATTACTTTCTGGTCGCAGCATTTTACAGATTTGAAATTCACTTTATCCCAGAATCAAGACAATTAAACAAACAGGTGCGTACATGTAGACAAACACGGTGCAAATTCAATAACGCGTCAGACCATCACCTGCTACAATATATGCCGCCACAGGATCCGGCATCGAATTGATTAGACGTCTGATGTTATCCTGAGACACATGTACCCACAAATCTTGAACAGCCACCTCCAAATCATGTACAGAGTGACACGGAGGCATCTAGCAATTCAGCTGTGCCCAAACATGCTTAATCGGGTAAAATCGAGGGAGCGACGAATCTGAACATGACGTAGGAAGTCTTGAGCAACTCGAACGGTGTACGGATGAGCACAATCTCACTGGAAAACTGTCTTTGGAAGACCATTCAGCAAAGAACCTACGTGGGTTCGGAGAATGTCATCAACATAACATTGACTCGTTAAAATTTTACGTACAACTAGAGTGGTATGGCTGTCAAAGACTATGCCCCCCAGACCATTACGCCTGACGTTCGGGCAATATATCGCGCGACAGTAAGGTAAAAGTGCACCATTCATCAAAGTGCCTCTACAACCGTATGCGGTTACCATCTGTTCCCAAAATGAACAGGGATTCATCAGTAAACATCACGTTTTGCCAATTTGAGGCATTCTACATCACTCGTGCTTGGCACCAGTGTAGACAGAGTTATCAATGTTGCAATGTTTAGGGCAATACACGAAACGAGCGCAGATTCGATTTCACGAGGCGTCTAAAATTGGTTTTGTGGAACAAACCATTTCCAGACGCCTCATGAAGAGAGCACGAGTCATTCTACAAGGCACCCTTACATCTGCGTGCATCGTGGAACGAGTCACTACAAGATCCACGAGCGATTTCTGCATGATCTTCCGATCTTCTCGCCTCAACGTCTTCCTGGCCTCCCCAGAATTGGTATGCTGCACGTGGGTAATATCTCGAGTCTACTGCTCTTAACATGTTCTGACGGCACACTTCGAACGATCGACCTGACGAACAACACAGTAGCCAACGGTTTTCAAGCCGATGATGAAGCATCTCCCAAACTGGCTTAACTGTGTGAAATGTCTTCTCATGCGTTTCCCTGTCATTCTCAGCTTACTAAAGTCTTCCTAACGTCGGCATGTGACCCTAAAATTTCTGAATCTTTTATTCTGCGCTGGTTTATATAGTATAGAGTATATAGATCTTGATTGCAGCGTCACTGTCGGGTGTATGGTTATGCACACTGGCATCAAACTTGGATTATTTGTATATCGTTTCTCATTGCACTTGCAAAGTTTCGAGTTAGTATCTTTCTTCCGTCATGGTGCACCATTTTCAATGTTCCTGAATATATATATAAATTTCACAACTTGGACGAAATGTAAGATATTTGATCACAACTGTCTTACAGGTTGGTTATTTAGAGGAACTTGAGTTGAACACTTGTAGAAATCGTTTTGCGTATAGGATTTTGATGGAATTTTGTATATACGTTATATTTATCACGATGAAAATATTTCTACTATAAAAATTAGTTGAAATTTCAATCTCAAGTGTGTGTCACTTTAATTATAGTTACTCTATTATATAACAAAATTTAGTGTTATTTGACAGTCTTTCAATCTGTCATTCGTGGAATATAAAAACAAAAGTTGAAGCAAATAATTATTCGAACAAGTGTAAAAATGTTTTGAAGTAGAATAGTGTATATAACATTAAAGACTAATTTTTAAGACAATATTTTATCGCTCATTTTCTTGAAAAAGCGAATATAATCTATTTCTGAATTAATGTATTAAATTTAAAAAAAAAAAAAAAAAAAAAAAAAATTTGGATAAAAGTTATACGATTGATTTTATAATTTCGATAATAAACATAGCTTTTTGTATGAGCAATCCATAATTTTGTAAATCAAAATTACAAAAGTGACAGTGACGTAAGAGGCGTAACTCATTAATGTAGCAATGTCTGTCTCCTTGTCAGAGAAGATAAGATTTAAAGCTTCGAAACACCTGTCTTTATCTGAAAGTTGTTCTGGAATCATTTCAGTGATAAGCCTAATTTTCCAGACAAGGACTATTTATCGGTAATTTCTTTGAAGCTTGTCATTGTAAATTTCTAAGAGCCAACGTCGGTAAAATATTGTGATAAAACACTCATAACAAATATCTCAAGGTGAAAAAACATCATTAGTTAGCAAATCTCGGCATTTTTATCATTCAACGATGATGTAAGACCAATACACAAAGAAAATTTCGATAGTTTTGAAAAGAAAAAATTTCCATAAAAGAGCACATTTCAAATTTACAACAAAAGCAGTTATGTGTATAAATTCACTTTCACAAATTATTCACTATTGACATATTAAGTATAAAAACTTTTCACTATATTCTGTACTTTTCAAGCTTATAATTTAAGATTAGAATGTTCAAAATTTTCTTTCAGCTTTCTGGAGTTGAATTAAAAGCGTAAAAAGTACTTTTAAGTTACATGTAAAGTAAGTAATGCTAATTAATGATAAAAAGTAGATTAATTAGATAACAATATGCAATGTGAGTTTATCAAAAGTTTCTATTCATTCATTTTTCGATATTTATTTTAAAAAAATTGAAATATATCAGTGGACATTTAAATCTCATTTAATTTTAATATCCTTTGTGTATATGCTAAATACTTTAAAATATTTTCTCAAAAATATAAGTTAATTTCATATATTGACAGTTGAATAAGTTATATTATTTGAAATGAATGCTGCTCTTTACAAATAAGAAAATCAGTATAGAAAAGCAATTTTTTTAAATGAAATTTAATGTCATGTTGCAAGTCTATGGATGATTTAAAAATAATTTTTATGTAAAATTCAAGATTTTATTTTGAATTTTAACGATTCTTAATATTTTGCATCGAATAAAAAAAAAAAAAAAAAAAAAAAAAAAAAAAAAAAAAACTGCGTGGGCACTTTTTTCAAATTTAAAAGAAAATGATTAATCTAGGGGATCAATAAAGTTATGCTTTTCATAAGAATGATTTTAAGTTATGAAGTGTGACCATAATGACTACAACATATTTATTCAAAAACTACACGGTAATAAATAAAGTTTGTCATTTTTTTCTTGGTCATTGAATGAAGTGAGAATTGTTATGCAAATTAATACAACACATGACATGTCGATCGAAAGAGGGAATATCAGTCGTTACAAAAGCAGGTCAACACCGCGTACTTTTATCAATCGTAAATATCACAATGGCGAAGACAAAAGGAAAAGTCCAAGGAGCTTGTTTAGTGTTTTTGCTTTGACTTCAAAATAGGTAATCAGAAACTACATGAAGACGCCGAGTATGACAAGCGTTTGGAGACAGTATTGTGAATAAACTAACTGCAAGGCATTGTAAAAACTCAGGGAGATTCAGACCAAAGCAACAAACTTACCTCAACTGCTCAAGAACTTTGTTTTTCGTTGTAAGACAGTGCTGAATGCCGATGAAGATTGCTTCAGGTACTAATAAGATTAGTTTCTGTAAAGAATTTTTTTGCAGGAAATTAAAAACGGTACATGTGTGAATCTAACTCATTACCTGATATACAACTCTAATGAATTTGTTTGCGATGCCTGTAAAAGCATGTTTCATTCATAGAGAATCTGTGTTTTATAAATACACGTGGAATATTGTAAAGTTACGATCGCAATGAGCGAGTTTGAACAATTGATATCAAGATTTAAGCCCTATGTATCAAGTAAAAATTCATAATTTTTTTTAATATCAGATTGAAGGATTACATACCCCAAACAAGCAATAATCTGAACTAATTGTTTTTATCAAGTATTGAAATACATTTCCAGAAGCCTATTTCTACTGAAGGAAGCTGGTAAACACAGCCAGTGGCTGTAATTTTGAACCACAGTCAAATGATGAGGGTATACTAGATCTGTCACCCTATTATCTATGTAATAACAATCTATGTAAAGGGACATTGGACTATGTAACTTTTAATGTGCACAGGCTCTCTCAGCATGATTGTCTTTGATTAGGTAAGGTATAGAAATCTGTTTTCCTCACCAGGCATTGTACTGATTAATTAGTTAAGTGTAACTAGATATTTTATTTTGTTTATATTTATAATATTTTATTCACATGAAGAAAAAATAGAAACAGATTATTTAAAAGTCAACATTCTGTGGAACTGAATTTCCTATTTTTAAAATTAGAAAATTACATGAAAAATAATTGTGGAAATGTTATAATAGGAACAAATTTATATTTAAAGCTATTTTTTTTTTTTTTTGACTGTTTTGTAATTTTTTCAGTTACCATAATTAAAACAACACTGCTTGAAAATTACAAAAATATACAATTTTAACAAAACAATACACAAATATTTTTGTAATCAATAATTCAAAATATAATCTAAATGCTGCAGTAAATCAAATGGAAAACAATTAATTGAAACATCAAACAAAACAAAACAGAATATTGTACATTAATAATGGCAAAAACAAAAAAGAAATACACTGCTGGCCACCCTAATTGCACACAACACCAAGAAAGAAAAGAGATATCACAACAAAATTTATTTTTCAGATAACATGTTGACCAAGCATCAAATAATTAAATTTATAGACTTCTGTGAAGTGTGGTTCCTGCCAAAATCAGTAGCCAGAGTAGCTGCCATTGTTGGAGATCACCGCTGCCACATGCATCGGCATTGATTCGAAGATACTTCATATGTTCAAAGGATACAGCAGACCAAGCAGCTTTCACAAGTTTCCAAAGTTGATCTGATATGGCAGCAGGGGATATAATCTGTGTAAATAGTTGTTGTTGCATAAAACATGTCCATTGTTGCTCAACCAACAATGGACATGTTTTCTATCAGCGAAAGATCTGGAGAGTGAGGTGGTCAGGGAAGCAATTCAATCTGGCAATTGATGAAGAACCCTTGGACAATGCGTGCCATATGTGATCGCACAGTATCCTGTTGAAATATGGCTGTGGGCAAGCCCTGAAAGTAAGGAAGGACTAAGATCTATTTATATAAATAAAAAGTGTACTTCAATGATGGCAGAGTTGTATGTGAAGAACATGACGAATTTTCTGAATTAAACACTTAAATATTAGAAGAAATTAAAACTTCTTGGAGTAATTTATACATATACTTTAAATGTTCAGTTATTTAGAGACACAAGTTACTTTTGAAAAATCTATGTACAACAAAATATATTTTTATTATTAAATTCTAAAGAAAATATTGATTGTGCCTTATAAATAATGCATACAAAGAATTTTTTAAAGATAAACTACTCGTTTAGTAAAGCAATAATGGCACTTGGATTTAAAAGTCACAATAGAGAAAGAAAAAAAAATCTTAAGAACATTAATGTGAAAAATTTTAATGTTTTCTTATATTTATTTAAACCAGTGTTTCTTAAACTTTTTGATTTCTTAATATTTATAAAAATTTTATGCATAATTATTATTACCTATGCATAATTGTTAAAGCTGAAATGCATGAGTGAAATTCTCAGTTTTTTAAATTTCACTGTAATATGCTATTGCAGCTTTAAGTGATTATAACATCAATTTTAATATAAAAATTTTAAGTAAAGTAAAATGATAATAAATTTAACTACTTGAGTAAGTTCAAGCATAAAATCTGTTCATTAAATGCATCTATTTTGAAGGTCTCTACTGAAATATTTTCACCTAAGTCTGTGTATATGCGAGGATTAATTAGTGTGAAAAATATATCTATTTATTTTTAACTACATTATCAAATTTTGGCAAAAAATTGACACCATAGGAGGAAGAAATTATTTTTCTTAATTTTTTAATTCAATCTACACTTTTATTTTATAGCAGTTGAAGACCCCCTACTGCAGGTCCAGCAATCCAATTTAAAAAACGTTTACCTAAACAAAAAATGACTGAAATTTTTAAAACAATAAATGAGAAAATACATAATTTTGATGAAATACAGAGAAAGCCTACGTGGAATATTATTAGAGACAATCATGATTAAAAATTAGATAACACTATTTCTAATCACTCGATGAATGAAGAAAAGAATTTGAGTATTTCATATTTTATAAGGCAATACAGTATGACAAAACAAACTTTTGAGTAAGATGAAAAGGAAGTAAGCAAATTTGAAACGCAACAAAATGAAGGATTAAGAAACAGTAGAATTCCATTTTAAAGGGTTCCATTTAAAAGGTATATGGTACCATATCAAACGTTATAAAAGTTTATATAGAAGAATAAATACTTAAAAGAAAAAAAATTTGTCATATCATTTTAAGTAAATAAGTATTATATTTTAAACAATTAAAATGTTTAACTGCATATTTTGGATAAAAATAGATATTTATCTTTAACTATTATTAAAAGTGGTTCCGCTTTTTCAAATTTATTATAAATCATTCAATGAATAATTAGATATTTTTATATATATTTTTTAAAAAAATTAACATCAAATGCCAAAAAAAGTGTCCAATAACAATTAAAAATAGGGGGTATCATTTAAAAACTAATTACATCAAATGAAAAAAATTCAGTGCTCAATAGCAATAGGTATATGGTAAGATGCAATAATGGAGTTCCAAGCTCAGTAAGTGCTCTGCTTCTGATGACAAAACTGTGATTTATAACAATTTTAACAGCTTGATAGTTTTCCTCTCACCTTGGGTATGGCTATTTATGATAGTTTGGAATCTCTCTTTTATGTAATTTCAACTGATCTGATGCAGTATTTCAGTAACTCTACAGAATAGAATATAATAAACTTCTTGGAAATAGTGAAAATCTTTGCCTACTATATTGAAAATAAAATATATGTTTGAAAAGCTTTTTGCTATCTGAAAAAGCTACTTTCAAATAACAAAGGGTAGCTATTAGTGCATACGGATTTTAAATTAAATAGGGCTTCATAAGTTAATTTAAAATATTTTCACGAGAAATATTAATTACAGCAGTTCAATAGTGTTACAGTAATCTTTTGTGTGAATAATTGTTTAATGAATAAGTAAATTTAGTGAATATACATGAAATATATCTAATATGCAAAATTTGTTTTTATTTTTTGCAAATAATTGCATTTTACAAAGATGCCTCATTCTTATCAATAAATTCAAGTGCACCTTTCTTTTAATTACCTAATTAACAATTTTCTTTTGACAGAAAACTTCATTTTTAAGCATTAATTAAGATGCCAAGAAAGCAATTCTTTCAAACCATACCAAAAATAACAAAAGTCTTTTGAAAACTAACACTTGAAACAATGTTTTAAAATATAAAGTTTTTTCCCTTCAAAGCTGTTGTTTGAAATTTAAATCAATTCAATAATTTATTCAGATTTTAAAATAGGATATTATGATTGTTAATATACAAATTAAGAAACTACAGTGCTATTACAGAAAAATATAATAATTTATAAAATATTAATTCATTATAATAGAAATATATTTCATAATTTGTGTATCCTTTTTAAGTACTTAACCCTGTGTTACAAGAAAAATTAAGAAAAAAAAATTAAATTTAATATTCAAAATAATTAAAATCAATGATTCAATTGTTTTCTATATAAAAAGATTAACCATGTAATCAAACATAGTTGCAATATTAAAATAAGTGGAGTCAAAAACTTTTAAAAACATTTATTAAACATCAAAATGTGCATTTTTCTCAAGAATAGAGAAATTTCATATGTAATTGCTTTAAACAATTAAAACACTTAAATCTAAATAAATAAGCAACAAATCAAAAAACATTACTTACAAAAATATAAAATTGACATTGAGCAACATATAAAATTTAACAACATTTATTTGCATAGGAAAAATCACATAGCTTTTAATTGGGATGCAGCAGCTTCTAAAACTTTTTCACTCGTACCTACAAAAGAATTGTTAGAATAAATAGCTTATAAATATAAGCTTTTTAAAAACTTTAAATTCAATTATAATCTAAAACTGTGAAAGAGTTAAACATAAATTATGGCTGATATTTAAGTTAAGTTCAATCGTTTGGAGTAAAAACTTATAGTAATATAATTTCAAAACTATGAAAATATTTCATTGCATGAATAACAGAAGATGAAAAATATTATTTAATTAAAAAAAATGGCATTGCAGAAAGAAAAAATTTACTTCAGATAAGGATGTAGTATAAACCAAGATTATGCAAATGGAATAAAGAGAAAATAGAATCTTTTCACTTTATTATAAAAATTTAGACTTTAATATTATTTTGAGTGTGCAAAATAGGATGTAAAAAGGTTATATTGATAAAAAATGTTCTTTTTTTTTTTACAGTAAAAAATTAAATACCTAAAAAGGAATAAAATTAAACCTATTTCAAATTATATACTAAATATCTTAGACCATATATTTATTTACCATATTAAAACAGAAAATTCCTTTCCTGTTAATAAGCTGTAAAAATTGTATGTTAAATTTTTTATTTCTGTGAAGAACAGTTAACACATATGCTTTTGGACTGCATAATAAATTTAAAATAACAATCAGAAACTCTATATCTTATTTCTTAAATATTCAAAAATATAAGTTAATTAGACGTTTAACAAATTTTGGAAGAAAATTAATAATTTTTTTATTATTTAAATTTAGAATTTCCATTAGTTTTAAAGCAAATATAAATTTTAAATATAATAAGTTTATGCGGCATATTTTTAAAAAAGAAAATAATAGCTCATGATACAATAGATTATGATATAAGTTTCATTCAACTATTAAAAACATAATAAATAAAAATAATGTTATCTTCTTGCTATATTTCATAAGTAGTTTGAAGGATATATATGTTTATAATAATGAAAATTAATCACGTGATACTTGATTATTTGTTAATTTCAAGTGATACTTAAAATTAATAATTTTATTATATCAAATGTTAACAAAAATGTAAAAGGTGGGAAATTAAAATAATGTGATTAATTAACTTATGATTTCAAACAAAAAATTTAATAATAAATTTTGTTTTTTCATTTATAAATATAAACAAATAATTCTATGTATATAAGCATTACCATAATTTTAAAGTCAATATATTTTAGATTCACTGAAGAATAATTTTAATAAATAATTATACTTCAGCAATATAAAATTATAAAGTCTTATTGTGTTAAATATTAATTGCTTGGAAATAATGTATCCCATTTCATATTTTTACTAAAGATTATAGGAAAACAATTGCTGATTATTACTTAAAAGACATGTAATTTAAAATTTCATAAAAAAAAAAAAAAAAAAAAAAAAAAAAAAAAAAAAAAAAATCTAGTTTGAGAGAACAAAAGGTTTCTTGATTAGCACTTAAGTATAAAATTGCACTTACAATTAATAAATTACTAGTTTAAAATTTACTAAAAACTAATCAGTATTTTATTTTAATGTGTTAACAAATTTTGTAACCGAATAAATAAAAAAAAATCATTCTATATGATCATTCAAAGCATTTATTTTAAATTAAATATACAGATATATTTAATTACTGCTCCAATATTTTATAAAAATTTAATAAAGGAAAGTTTTAAACAAAAATTTCTCTACATACATGCAATTTTTAATTTAAAATATAGATATTTGTTTAAATACCTGTATCAGATGATATTTTTTCAAATTCTCTCATGGTAGAAGTAGAATGGCTTTCAAGGAAATATATTTCAGCTGGATTTAAATCATCATCTAATTTCTTTAATGCAAAAAGTATTTCAATTTTTTGCTGATTCAACTCATCTTGTGATAATTTGCCTATTTTAGCATCTCTTTCTAACTGCAAAATACCATAAAAAAACAAATTTTTAAATTTGAAAAACAAACTAATTAATATTTTTCAAATTTAATAAAAATATATTTGAATAAAAATTTAACAAAGTTTGTTCTAATTGAGAAACAATAGATATCAATGCTACAATACTACTTTACTAATAAATAGAATAATAAGAAAAAAGCTATTTTTTATTGTTAATTAAACACTGATTGTTTAATTTAATGTTAATTAAACACTAATACTTAAAATAATGACACAGGAAAATTTTGTAATCGATTAATTACTTACATACAATTTCACAAATTTATAGAATTATATATTTGCATTTTCTGAAAATTGGGTCAATTTAATTCTAATATTTTAATAAAAAGATATTACAATAAATTTATCTTAAAACTATATTTTGGAACATATTTACTTCAGATAGCTTTTCTCTAAGTTGACCAGGTTGTTTTTTGGCAAACATCCTAATAACCTCAGGGGTTTTAAAGGCATTACTAATAGCTGCTTGGATAGCCTAAAAAGCAAATACATAATAAAGGATTATTATTTAAATAAAAAAATAAATTAAAGAATTTTCCCAGTAAAAATATTGAATTTTCATGTTAACTTCATGGTATAAAAATTATTCTATTGTTATGGAAATAAAAAAAATGATTTCTAGTGAAAAATAAACCAACATAGAAAGCATATTTTATATATTACATTGGCTAATTGTCCATGAAAATGTATAAAAACTAATGCTCAAATAAAAGGTAAATAAACATTTGAATTGGATAATGATCTTTCTAGAAACATTCAAATGACTAAGATACATTTAATGAAGTTTTTCTATATTCTTTCTCCAAATACTCTTTCAATGAAGTAAATGATGTCAACTTATTACTTAATTCTAAGCAAAAAATAGGTTATGAAGTTGTAATGATACCTAAGTTAACAATTGAGACTACCTATTGATGAGTTGAATACAAATTAGATAAATTGTTGAGGATTATTTGCCATTGTAATTCCAACATTAAGTTTCATTTGGCTTGAGATGGAAGTCTAGAGCAAGCCATATGAATTTTTTCTATTTTTGTATTATAACATAATTTTTACAGTCTTATAGCACAACACACCAGCATCTTGGTGCAAAAATTGAAAGCTACAGAAAAACTCAACATGTCTGTATCTTCCTCTCTGTTACTTGGGGGGGGGAATTAGATAAACAAATTAAAAAAAAAAGCATTGGCACTAAATTAGAGAGCATGTTATGAATTAATGATGTCATGTTAAAATTAACATGAAATTAGTTAAGTACGTTATAAAAGATTACATTCACTCTAAGATTACATTCTCTCACATTAACTATAAAATATAATATTTGGATATTTTAAGTCACTTTTAATTTTGATAATTATTTTGTTTGTGATGCTTTAAAATAGAAAAAATATATCTAAAGACTAATTTATTTTAATTTTTCCATTAAAAATACCTATGAAAATTGGATTGTGAATATAAATATATTTTAGGGTACAGACAAATGTTAGTTATATGATGCAATGAACTTTTAAGATATTATCCACTCTGCGATAAAAACTAACTGTAATATCACCCAGAAAGGATTGTAAAATTTTCACATTAAAAATTGTAACTGTCAAAACACTCAAAATTAAAATGAATATAACTTCAAAATATACAGATTTTCCAAAGCTTTTTTATATCAACAATTTCATAACTGGAATAATGTTATGTATATTTAGTTATGAATCATTCCTAGAAAAATTAGCAGAACTGATTTTGTTCTCTTTATTCAATAACTTATACATGCTATTTGAGAATGACAATTGTTATTTTTCAAACACAGCAAAAAATATCTGATTTGAAAGAGAGCATTCCAAATTCTAAAATGGAACAATGCCAGTGAAACAAATAATTCTAAATATGCTCAAGCAATTCAATAAGAAACTATCAAAGAAGTATTCTAAAAATTGTTTTTCTATTTGGTTTTTTAATAGAAAATATTTTTAATAATGTTCTAATTTTTTGGTTACTTATAGAGATCAGTTTATATATGGTATGCTAGCACTGTTTATAAGCTAGAAAACATAATTAAAAAAAATCATTATGAGAGGAATATGATACAAAGTTGGTCAATCTCGAAATATAAAAAAGATTGGAGTTTTAGAAAAATGTTTTTCTATTTGAAGGATTTGTCCAGATGTTTGGCACATCTGTTTTCAAAGAGCATAAACAATTATTTTCTTACCAAAAATTTTTTTTTTATATCTTTTGACTTTTTATATATTTTTTTATATAATCCTTCCTAGACCAACTATAGACAGAAAAATTACTACCTTTATCAAATTATCTATTTTATATTTCAATATTGATTTCAATCACTTATATCACAAATTGAAGATTTGAAATTGTTAGTTATCAAGCCTATGATTATAATTATTATTATTTCTTTTTTTCAATTTGCAAGTAAATTATTGAATTCCTATAGGTCTCTTCAAAATTTAACATTCTTTAATATAATTTCTCTTTCAAAATTTTCTTTATTATTAACACTATTTTTGAATGCATACAAACAAATTATTTGTTGAAAGATATTATGTATTTAATCTCTACTAAGGTAATAGAAATAAATGCAAAGATACCATTAACAAAATCATAATAAATGGAAATATTCATTATGCTAAGATATAATTGGTCTTTATGTACTCCAGAAAAGTCATGAAAAAAACAACAGTAACATAAACAATGAATATCATAAAAATATTTATTAAAATATATATTTTTTAAAATTGTTTAATTATTCAGTTTTAAGATTTCTATCTTGACACTTTTTGAATTAGTTTTGAGAAAGTGATAAAAATTTGTCTTGATATCTCAGAAAATAGTTTTAAATAAATCATTTTGTTTTTACATAAAATTTTCCAACATTATTAATAAAGAAAGAAGTAATTTTGGAGGGTAATTTTGCCAATAAATAGCAGTATATGCTTTCTTCCATTATTAATGTTATTTGCTGACATACTTAACTATAATTTGAGGTTGAGCCACAAATGATTACACTTACATAGATTTTGATTTATGAACTATAAAATTATTTTTGAATTAAATTCATAATAAGCTGCAACTGAAAAATAGCCATCACAGTTATGTCTTTCTATATAAGAATATAGGTCAATATCCTGCAATTGTAACAGATACTGATTTTCAAGCAGAGAAATATAAATATTTGAAAAATTTTTATAGGTTGTTTCTCATGTAAAAGTGGCAAAAGATTTTTTGAAAAAACACATTTCCAAACATTATGTTCAAATTATAATAGTACCACACTTGTTAATAAACATGCAGTAAACAATTAAGTAACTTTTCTTTGTATATGCCCTACAGTATAATTTTTAAAGTTTATTTAAAAAAATTAGTAGTTGCATTTCCTAAATAAGTAATCATTGTGCTAAAAGATTTTGTAGTGCCTTGATTATTTTTCTATTCTTTGACTTGAGAACAGAATATTTTAAGACAAGTTAGGAAAAATTTTGGCTGATACTTCTAGTAATTTGTTACTTTTTCATTTGAAGAACTCATAACAATGGTCAATTGATACATATAAAATCAGCTAATATTTACTCTTTTCTTTTAACACCTAAATAAATTAATTACAACATCATGAACTTTTTGGCATCTAGTAAACAATGAAGCAGCAGTTCATTCAATATTTAAAAAAAAAAAATACAAAAAAAAATAATAATAAAAAAAAAAACCCTTAAACTGAAGGAAGCATACAATTTTTAAATGATGATTCATCAGAATAATCGATGTTTTAATGTTAAACTAATAAAGAAAATATTTCATATAACATAAGAACCTAACAAAATTTACACTTCTGAAAAGAATGTTTGAAAATGAAGTAAAATATTTAATGTTTAAGTATATAAGTTAATTATACAAAATATTTGATAAAATAAGTACTTAAAAAATATGCTATAGTTCATTTTATATTGTGCATATTTTAAAATGTACTTCTAAGTAAAATAAAGAACAATAAAAGTTCAGCATTAAAACAAAATTTTTTTTTTGCTAATACCTCTAGAATAATCTTTTTTTTGTGAGATATAATAAATTGTTAACATTAATGTACCAATATCTATAATACAATAAAATCTCACGATTTTGAAACTGTTAATCCAAACATCTGATTAATTTTTATGAATAGTTAAAAGTTCATTCAATAAAATAGAATTTCAACAAATATGATGTCCTGTTTATCTTCTATACCAGGGGTGGCCAAGACGTCAGCCTCCTACAGAGCCGCCTAAGAGGTCTACCAGTCGACCGCGAAGACATTTTAGGTAGTCCAAGCGACCATTCTGATAATGACCTCGGATATTAACAATTTAATTCATGACTTATGACATAGAATCAATGAATTATTTAAAATAAAAATTTAGTACAGTCTAAGCTTTAAAACCCCCAAAAAAAAATACATTTACGATTTGAAGATTTATGATTAAAGGTTTACGATTCAAAACCTAAAACGGACACGATGAGCGCGATTAAAACATTAAAAAAAACTATAGAAAGGTATGCATCTCAATTAAAAAAACATGAATTGAGAAATTTCAAAAACATGGAGGAAGAGTGCATCCATAATCAAAACCGAGACTTCGAAGATTTCGCATAATTCTTACTTGTTTTGTTTGAAGAATTTGAAAAAAGATTCGCTGACTTAAGTAGGTTGAAAGAAATATTCAATTTTATGATATTTCCATTTAATGAAAATGTCAACTTGATGGAGTAACTGAAAAAATAGGACATTTAATAGATATTATATGAGTCAGAGTTGAGGAAGAAATACTTAAATCTTAATTTAATAATTTCTTCCTCGACCGTGAGTGAAGAAATATTTTGCATCTTAATGCAATATATTTCTTAAATCCAGAGCATATTTAGTGATACTGGTTTTTGGAAATTAATTTTTTAGGAAACGTTTCCAAATATTTACAAATTGATTTTGCATTTGAAATCATACTTTGGATCAAGGTATATTTGCGAATCTGTTTTTTCAACAATGAACAAAAAATAAACATTGGTCGCATTTAACAGACGAACATTTAATTTCGTGTCTATGCATTGCATTAAGCTCAAACCAACTACAATATGATAAACTTGTCGCAGATATACAGTGCCAAATTTCATCTAAATGAAGTGAACAGGATGGTCAGAGTTTTTGACATATGAATACTTTGATTATTTTCGTCAGTAAATTTTTATTTTGTAAATATTAATATTAAGTTTTTTTTAGAAAAATTACATAATTTAAACCATTTATTTCTTTTTATCGAAAATAAATGTGTACGTTAATTTAGCAAAGCCATTGGTAGACCGCCTTGGATTTTTGAAATGTGGAGTAGACCCCGGATCCCAAAAGTTTGGCCACTCCTGTTCTATACCTTTAACTCCCTACATTCAGACTTCCTAATTTAAAACATAGATTGACAAAATACTTTTACAGTAGGACATTCACCTTATATAATTAAATGGCAAATAACATAAATTAATTTAATAAAAACTAGTTTTTAAAAAAGCAAAAAGAAAAACATAGTATTGCTTGTAATTGAACATTTTTTCAACTTTACTTACTAATTGCATGTTTCCTAATTCATCAACTAAGGATATGTTTCCAGCCATTAATTTTGATAAGGTTGCATTAAATTCTCTTAACTGTTCAACAGTTTCTGATTTAGTTTCTTCATATTCATCATCATCTAAATCATTTCTGATAAAAGAAAAATTAGTTAAGAAAAATGTAAATGTAATTAAAATTTTTTTCTACAATTTAAGAAATTATTGCAATGGCTTATTTTTCTTTTTGTACATGTGAGTTTATTTCATCAGAATTAACATTTTAAAGTAAATTATTATTCTCTCGTTAACTGTTGGGTAAAAAATAAAACAGATTACTATTCAACTGCTAAGTTTAGAATGTACCAACATGCAAATATTTACAAGAAACAAAAAATGTATGCTGATTAACAAATTTAAAAAGCTCATTTATAATTGACGGAAAAGCAAAATCTGCATCATTTAAGGATAATTAAAAGTTAATTTTGATAATAGAGTTTATTTGAATATATGTTCTAATAGAATAATTTTGTAGGAAATATTATTTCCAAACAGATACACATAGATTAACCAATTGGGAATATTTAATGAATGGGACTCATCACCACAATCAATTACTTCAATACAATATAATTTTCAAATTCAGAGCTCAAAGGGTTAATATCTTAAATTTTGATAAAATATGTTATGCAATCAATTTATATGAATTATGCTGTATGCGAGGGAATATTTGATTGTAACAGAATGTCGAATCAGTTTTTTTTTAAAATGGTTTTCATCAATTATTGGCATGTTATTTTTTTAAAGGATACTTCATGTTTTTTAAAGTATATGCAGGGATCATTCTAGATTTAAAACAAAATAACAGTTCTACAAATGTTTTAATATACTGTAAAAACAAGATATGAAATTAATATAAAAATTATAATATTAATTTATGTTATTATATATATATTAATATTAAAATTAATATATATATAATATAATATTTAAAAATATCTACTATCTATTATAAATGATACTCCTTTTTTCAATAAACAAAAAAGTTTGTTGTTAAAAAAATGAATAGAATTTTTTCAATAGATGCACCTGAAACACTCTTGATATATGACAGTCTGATTTTACATTCAAATTATCAAACCCATTAAAGAATTTTGTAGAAAACATCTTTTTATATTATGTAATATTTAAAGATATATCAATATTATAAAAAATGAAAATCATGAGAATTTTACCTCATGCATTTGCATATCAAGAGCAGCTATAATGCCACCAGCAAGCATTATATAACAATGGAAAAGATTACCAATTTAAAGCACAATAATTCCTATAGGAATTGAAGATCATACTTCAAAGAAATTGGTGATCATGTTGAAGAAACCAGGAAATATTGATGCAGATCTGTTATCATTGGATGCAGGAGAGAGCAGTAAATTGATGGGACTGATTACATAAACCTCATTGTACAATCACATATAATAACAGGCATATTGTGCACATGGCATTCATAGATCACTCAGCCACATCAAGAAACAAATGATAGCCATCTGAGCTGTTGCCTTATATGCCTGATCACATGGCTCCTATACTCAGTATAATATTTTTGAGCGATATTGGATTACATTTGAATCATTAATTGTATGAGTAGCTAATTAAAAATACATACTTAGATATACTTTTTTGCAACAATAGAATACAGAAAAAATCTTAAAGTGAAAAACATCAGTTTAAAAAGCTAAACTTCTACATGAACTTTCTAACATGTAGTTCATTTATTTTCTTTATATTCTTATTTTGAAAATCAATGTGATCCTTGACATTACAGCAATTTGATTCCAAATATTATATATATTTATATTTTAAAATAATTTCTAAAAATGTACTTAAAAAGCCTCAATACTAAATGAGTTTTTTTTTCCCTTGAAAAATTAAATATTTTATATTTTACTACATCAAATTATTTCTTGAAACCTTGTAATACAGAAATTCCTTTTCCCCCCAACTAAATGCCATAAAACAAGATTTTCAACCATGCTCAAGGTAAATTTAGACATTTCAAGGCTATTGAGTATTTATCATTGAAGACAAAAAGAAAATCCACATAATTTTAATTACTAAACTACTTAATACTACACAATAAGGCAATATGTTACTATTATAGATTCAATAAACATAATATAAAGAGTTTGGCCAGATTAAATTTGAAAACATATTTTAGAGGAATCAAAACCCATCACTATCATATTTAATTTACAATTTTGTTACATGCTAAGTTTTTTCTTAACGATAAAATTTTTTTTATTAAAATCAAAATGTTGTTACTATTAATATATCTTCAACATAAATACATCAATCATTATTTTAGAAGTTATGACATAATTAATTTTATAATAATAAAAAAACATTTAATCTGTGCTTAGTTCGTGTTTTTAATTTTTAACATGATTAAAGTAATCGTCAAGTTGAGAAAAGTAATAAAAAATTATTATTAAAGGCTTAAAAATTGTGTAAGAGAAAGGTTTATATTCCTAAAAATGAAAACTTTAATGAAGCGTTGTAAAATAGGATGCAGAAAGAAAAGATTAAATAACAATTCTGTGCTTCCTGTCATAATATAATTTAACTATAATCACTAAGTCAAGTCATATATACTTGCACTCCTCTAAATCAGAAAGTTGAGCTACCAATCTGTCTAATTGTTCCTCTAAATTTTGCTTCAGTTTATGTGTTTCAGATAAACCTCTGGAAGTCATAATTACAATAAAATCTTTTAGTGATAACTGAAAAAGTCCACTAATAAAATCTTAAACTATATTTTGAACCAAAATAAAATCATACTGAAAGTAAAAGGATTTTTTATGGTTACAGTGAATAATTTACATTCAATCAATGTTATATGAAAATTATGTATAATTTAAAAAGAGTAAATGATATAAAATTCATTTATGATGTAAGAATTACATAAGAAAAATAAAAAAATATCAATTATAAACATTGATTGAGGAAGAAAAAGTAAAAATAGATTTAATATTACATTTTGTAACGAAAATGGCAATGCTTTGTTTTCTTTTAATTAAGTTAGTGGGCGACGTTCACCGCCATAGGTATACTTATTATTAATTTGGAAACTGAAACTAGTTATTTTTTTCTGGAAAATTTATACTTGCAAGAGCTTAATTTGATACAAACAATATGTAAGTACTTATTATACAATTTTATTGTATTTTCCGTAAAATTTCTTATTCAAATAAGTTTTCCTTAACCTGTGTAGTATACGATAACTGAATGACTCATGGGAAGACTGACACCCGGATAATTGTTGCTTTATTTTTTTCCTCGAGCTCTGTAACTCTAAGATAATGTAAGAATTTTTTTTGTTACTGCGGTGTTCATTAAACCCAATTCGCTTTAAATGTAATTGTATTTGATAATTATTAAAATATTAATAGTTTCAGTTTTAAATGTGTTTACTTAGACAATAAATTTTTAATTTTATTCATCACCGTTAATTTTTAATTAATTATATTTTTATTAATCATCTTAGCTTTTGAAATTTCAACTAATATTATAATATTCATGGAAATCATTTGATTATTTTTAATTTATGATTATTTATTAAATTAAATGATTTATTTAAGAATTTCAATCTCAACCGTCTGTCGAGATTGAAGAATCATATTTCGATTTTTAACTAGAAATAATATATTTTTAAGAATTAAGAGAATATCAAGCTTACGTCGCACATATTAATAATGAAATTTTTGTAATGGAACTAAAATTTAAAGGAATCTTCACTTTAATAAAATGTTAAAAAAAAATTATTTGTATTTTTGTCTTCTTTTTAAATACTTTAATATTTTAGGATCCACAATTTGTAACTGAAAATCTTAGAGCTTATAACTTTGCTAGTAAATTTAAAATATGAGGAAATTTACTGTTGGATAATTAATAAATATTAAAAATATATCTGTAAATTTAGATGATGAATCTGTCTTCTCACATACGTAAAAACTAACAGACTATTTCATTAATTTTTTTATTTATGAAATTAGATGCAGGAGAGAAGAAACAGATTATTATATTTTGTAAGCAAAGGATTACAAAAGAATTGTTTCATTATTTGTGATCTTTTCATTTATGTATTTATAGTATTCTGTGTTTATCTAGTTAATTAGGTCAAGCAATTGCATTGCTTAGGTTTTAAATATTAAGTGGAATAAATTTGTAAAAAAAAATTATTAATTACACTTGTTTATTGGTCTAGTACAACTTTTCAAATCTTGTTAATTCAAGTGTCAGATTCCTATAGTTGTTTGTTTCAATTCAAGAAAATTGAAATTATTTAATTAATCCATTTAGTATTTTTTGGAAATTTTTTTGTAATATTAAACATTTTTTAACTAGGAAAAGATTCATGCTTTTAATTTTCCTTTCTGTTTTGCCTTGCGCCACAAAACCCAACCAACAACAACAACCAACCTTTCTGTTTTGTTATTTTGAATATATTAAACTTGAAGAATATGTATATAGTGTTATAATAAATATTCTATAATTTATTAGATTGTTCTTTTTAATGTTTCATCTGTCAAATGGTTTTTGCCCTTGCTTTTGGTTAAACAGTTTGTGGGTTTGAATACCATTTTGGGCATGGATGCTTATAGTAGTTTGAAATTTAAACTGTAAGTCTGTCCAATTTGGGCTCTTGAGTGCCAAAAAATGATCATTGGTCAACAAATAATCCAAATCAATGTTTTATCTTGTTACAGTTAATGTTCTGCTTACAGTGCTTTTATATATATATATATATATATATATATATATATATATATATATATATAACTTGATATTATACATATTCTTTTACACAATTTTACTGCTTAAATTGTTCATTTTGTAAATTTGTTTGTAAAAATCTTGTTTTTAAAACAGCATTTTATTTTTAAGTGAGTAATTTTGTGATTGTTATAACTATTTTTTCTTATACTGAATGCTTATTAAAAAATTAAGTACAAATTCATTTTAACACATGAGAACTCTGAAGTCTTCTTTTGAGGACACATGTAAAAACAGTTTCTCCATTTCTTGAAAATATTGCAAGAGAAAAATAATGAATTATTTTTTACAATGAAAAGAATTTGCAGTGTGATAGTTTTTCACTATAATTGAGGACTATTTTATAATTAAAATTGTATCTCAGCAACAGATTTATTTTATTTTTAGTTGCTTGTATTAATGTTGCTATTACTTGTCAAGGAAAATTTTTATCTTAATTTTGTTATTGAAATATACTTGAGTTTATAAGAAAAAGATAAGGAATGCTTATATATTTTCCTGATATTTATGCTGAATTTCACTTTATTATATAACTTTAAGGAATACAAGCACTAAATACATTTACTTTTTCAATTCAACATTCAGTTCCTAGCTATCTGTTTTTCATTGGTCTCATAATTTTATCAGTGTTGTACATCTTTTACATAGCAGTGCAGGCAAACCCTAGACTGTAAACTATTGTTTTTACTGTGTAACCTTAAATTATACAACTTCAAATTTTATAAAAAGTTAAATTATTTCAGTTACAATTGAAAATTTTAATTTGTAAATTACTTTTTTAAATGCATTTGAGTATTTGACAAACATGAGTTGAAATAAATATGCATTATTTCTTTAATTTTATGTTGATGTTTGAATTCTTGCTTAAAAAAGTAAGCAAGTATTCATTACATCAAATAATCAGAATAAATCTTTATTTTGTTATCATAAAGAGTTTTGTGTACACCTTGGTTATTAAAAAGATTACCTTTTCCATGTATTATATGAATCTGATATATTAATAACAGGAAAAAATATGTACTAATTGCTTTGTTGTAACGTCTTCTGTTTTTTCTAAAATATAAATGTAATTATAATTTAGTTTATAAAGAATAATTTTTAAAATTGGAATATTTTTCTTTTTGTAGTTTTTTAATACATTTGTTTTGCCGAGATGGAAAAACCATATTTAAACTATGAAACTTAAATTTGTTGTGCAATTATTGTCATGAAAACTGAGTGCTTGATTTAAGATTTTTATGTATATGTGGTCTAGTCAATAGATTTTTAAATCTAATTAAAAATTTTTTTTAGGATAGTAAGTTGTTGACTTAAGAATATAAATTATAATCTATTTTACAAATATTAATAATTTGAATCATAATGAAGGTCCACAGAAGGAAATGAAGGACCTGCACCTCCTTCGAGGCCACCTAACCCCCAGCAAACTGCAGCATCCAAACGGTTACAACACACACAAGCACAAGTAGATGAGGTATGTCAATTTATATTTATAAATTTACTCAAATTTTGTGACCCTTACATTAATATAAAATTTTATATTTTGATACTTATTAGATTAAAATAATTTTTTAAGATAAACATCTACAAATGGCATTATATGAAAAAGATTAAAATTGTAAATATAAAAATTGACACTTATTTTATTAATGCAATTTATTTTATTAGTTATTTTGGTATGTCTTGATTTCCATAGTGACTTGGATAAGCTTGCCAACAATCCGAATAAATTGTCAACCCTTTCGCTACATAATCTATATTCGTTAATGCTATTGTACTTACTCTCACTCTCTTCTGGATTTGAAACCTGTTGTATAAGAACACTAAATGCTTTCTCTACATAACCTGCCAAATATTCATTGTTGTGGAAATAAGTACCTTGAGTTTTTTTTGGTGCAAGAATGAGCTCTCGTCAATTTTGATTATTTTTCCAGGATTGCCAATTTCTTTTTTCAGTTTTTGATGCAAGTCTAGAGAACAAAATTTCCTTTTATAATTGTTCCAGTCAATCATAGTATTTTGACAAATGTTAAGTTGATTATCTCACCACTTGATAGGTGATTTTTACTCTGCTCGCAATACATGAAACAGTGCTGTTAAGAATGATATACTATATGGCTTTTTTTTTTTAACATAATTTAGTGATTTATTCTTGTCGCCATGGAAATAATGTACCATTATTTTTCATTGCTAATTACATATGTATTGAGCTTTCTCTTGTCAAAGATGAGCATAATGTTTGCTCAACGCTGTACATATTTTGGGTTTCTCAGATGTCATATTAAGTTTCTAGTGTATTTCATTTACAAATTTTCATAAAATATGATAGTATTTCTTAAAGTGGAAATAACATTGATTCCTCTTTTTTTTTAATATGGACATTAATGTGCAATAAAATATAAAATAAATGAATGAGACAAAACATTTTGCATTTTCTTTAAGTTGTCGTAATAGTTATTAAAAAAAGTTTGTTATGTCTTTGGATTATTATAAATCTATTAGTAAATCTAACAAACTGACGAATATATTTTATTTTGGTTTGCTTATGCATTGCATTACTTATTTTATACATTTCTTATATTTAAATTTAAATGGTATAGCTAAGATATTTTCAACTTGAATTCTTTAGAATTTCTCTATAATTATGATTTTCAAAAGTAAAACAAACTATCATGGAATATGAAATATGGTTTGTATTTTAAAATAAAATTTTGAAATGAAACCATTTTATGCTAGAATTATTAAAATCATATATTGCATAAAATTTTAATTTTCAACCAAAGTCATAGAATTAAAATATAATTAATGTTAAATAAACAGTAAATTTACATACTTGAGAAAAGAAAAATTCATTTGTGGCTATACTTGGTTAAGCATTATTTCTCAAAGTTTTATTACTGTTGATATTTCATTGAACAGCAATATGATCATCAATATTTCATGAATTTATTTCTCGTTTGTTGCTAATTTCGAATTTGCTTAAGCCTTAGATGTTAGCAACTCCACAATTTTCTTGTGTAGAAATGTTGCAAAAGTTTATTTTAGCTTGCTTACGTGTAGAATTTTAAAATTTTATTTAACTTTTATATTATTGGGTTATACTGTAATTACATAAATTGACAGTATTTATTTTATATCACGTTTAAGTATGTATCTGAATGATTTTTCATATATATATATCATTTTAAGTATATTTATTTTGTCGCTTTTCTGGTATTAATACTTTTAGTTTCTGATTTGTATATATGTGGTAATTTTAATTTGATATTTCACTTTAGCTTGATATTTCGTAGTTGCGTAGAATTATCAAAGTTTAAGTTTAAATTTCGTAATATACTTAATTAAGTTCATGTACAAGATAGTTATAATAATAAGCTTTGAAATACATTGTTTATTGAATACTTTTTTCAAATTGCTTCAATTAATTGATTTTAAACAATAAATATCAATGAAATGTACCATTTACTTGATTGATGTTATTGAAATGAGTCAGAAAATAAAATAGTTGGAATTATTAGGTTGTGGGAATTATGCGTGTCAATGTTGAAAAAGTTCTGGAACGTGATCAGAAGCTCTCAGAATTGGATGATCGAGCAGGTGAGAAATTGAAGGAATTGTGAACATAAGGATGAACTTGGTTGCATCATGAATATTTAGTTACTGAGCTATCAATTGCAAGTTTCTCATCTATTTGTCTTGAGTAAAAATGGTTTCTTTGGGGTGTCAAAAAAGCGTTATTAGGCAAAAATAAATTTGATGGTTACACATTACATTATTACATTCACATGTTAGTTTTCCTGTTATTAGACCAGATCAAAAATTTACTTTTTAAAGTATACGACAATAGGTTTGCTTTAGTTGTATTGTTTTTCCTATTTCTATTTTATAAAACTTGCTGAAATGTTTTCCTTTGTGTTCATCTTTGTTTAATCATTAAAAATAAATATTCTTTTATTTTTGAAAGAAAGTCATGAGTGGTTGTTCTGAAATTCTACAAATTGAAAACAATTTAGCTTTACAAATGTAACATAAAGCTTTAAAAATGTATTAACTGAAATATAATGGAGTTAATGTTCCATTATTAGACTTGTACAGTTCATATAAAGTATTACATGTATTACAATAGTATTACATGTAATTGTTTGTATTTTATTTATAATTTATATAGTTTGTGTATTTTTTATTTGATATTATAGTGTGAAATGGTTATATTTAAAAATTATTTGTGTATTATTTTTTAAATTAATTATACATATAAATGTAATCTGTTTTTTTTTTCATAGAATATAAATGTTTTATTAAATAGCTATTTTTAAATTGCATAATATTTTATATAATTTTTTTTCTAAAAATTTTTTATGGTTTGTTTGTGTTGCAAGATTGAAATCAAAACAAATTTTTCCCGGTATAATCCAATCCCTGTCTTTGTTTTTTGTGAACTCATAAGAACAACTATAAAGTCTTAATGAATAATTTGAAGATTTATATCTATTTATAATGAGGAACTTATTGTGTTAATGAAGATTTATTCAGTTATTAAGCATTGGAAGCAAGCCATTAAGAATAATGACATTAATTCTATTGTAAGGGTATTTATAAGTATTTTTAGACTTGGCAATCAAATTTTCTTTGTTTAAACTTATCAAAAGTGTCCAGTGTTAAATTATTGGGCAAATGTATTTAAGGAAATCCAATGTGTGTTATGTATAATTTGTTACTATCAAATTCCTAATGTAACTATAAAATTCCAAGTTCATTCTTTGTATTGTACTTTAAATGTTTTATTCATTTTTTATGCTGCGCTTTTGGATCATCTTAACCTTTGATTAGGTTGTGGATATCATGCGTACAAATGTGGAAAAAGTCTTGGAAAGAGATCAGAAATTATCAGAATTGGATGATCGTGCAGGTAACCTCTTTCTATATTGAGGAAACTAATGTATGTTAGTATTCTGAATGCTTATTTCTAATATTAGTTTCTGTGTTTTATTGTTAAAACAATTTACTAAACTAATAAAATATTTCATGTTATTGATTATTATGTTATGCAAAAGTTTAAAAATTTATCTGTAGAATTTTAGAAAAATGTATTTTGTGAAAATTAAATTTTAGTTAATTTAAATTTAAAAAGGAATATGTTTATTGGGCAAAGATTAATTGTGGTAAATTTTAAAATTGTCTTTGTACACTTTTTATTATTTTTGCTAAGAATCTAAAAAAGTGCTTCAAATTATAATGCATTGGGGGGGAAAAACAGTAAATTTGAATTTATAAACTGTAAAGCTAAATTTGATTTGAGCAAAATTAAAAATAGTGTATATTCAATTCTTTCATTTGTACCTTGAGCAAAATTAAAATTAAAATTTATATTAACCTTTAAGTTCGGCGAAGCACTATCGCGCTTCACTTGTTGTGCGCCAAATATGTTTGTTGCCAAAAAACTCTTGTATTAATTAAATTACTATGCATTTCATTCCACACTTTTAGTATATATATAAGAAAACTCTTCAGCACTCAAATGGTCAAATACTTTGCTAGTGATTGGATAACTTGATTGTAATTTTTGCATAAATGATATTCTTATGGAAGATACATAAGAATATTTTAAATATATGTTCTTACACGTGATTATCAATTTTGTATTTAGATGCACTACAACAAGGAGCATCACAATTTGAACAACAAGCAGGAAAACTGAAAAGGAAATTTTGGTGGAAAAACTGTAAGGTATGATTATTTTTTTCTCATTTAGGCTACTTGATTTTTTTAATTTTAAATTTTTACTTTTGTCATAATTATTGCAGGTGTTTTTTACTTTTTTTTATCTATTTATATTTTAATGAATTTTAAAGTTATACAATTTTATAAAAACTAATTAAATAATACATTCTTTTATACCCATATTTATGAAAATGCATTTTCAAATTGATTTTTTTCCAAGAGTTTTAATTATTTTAAATGGATATGATAAGAGTTACAGAAACTACTAATTTTTTCATTTTTTAATTAAAATATTTCAAGTTCCTTATAAACAAATTAAACTTTAAAGAAAAGCAGTTTTAAAATTATATTTTCATTTCATTGTACTTCAAAATTTTTTTTTTATCTAAAATTATCATTTTAATATATTTATGGAATAGAAAATACAAAAATTTTGTTCGCATTTTTCTCATTTTTGCACACATAGTTGTTTTATATTGCAAAATATATTGCTATTGTTTGATTCTAATATATAACATGTTACTTTTAATGTGACATTAAATTAAACTCATGTGTTTTTAATGTAAAAGCATTTGAAAATAACTTGCAGGAAAACAATGTTGTGACTAAAAAAAAGTAACATATATTTATTTATATACCATCAAAAATTGTCTAGGAAATAAAAAGAGCAATATGTTTTGCAGAAATGAATGTTTGTACAGTATGTATCTAAAATTGGCAAGTCCCTTAAAAAAGAAAATACAATTATGTATTGTTAGTACACTAAATTTAATTTTAAATTGTTGGCCCTGCTTCAATGTCCCTTATGTTCAAAGAAATTATTTTTGAACACCAAATATTGAAATACAATATTGACTTTAACGAAATTTTCTTGCTCCAAGTACAGGTTTTTTTCTTCTAAAAATTTTAAATATAAACTCCTATATTTAAAAATTTTGACTTAAATGATGTAGAATTGTTAAATTTCTAAACTTATTCTGCAAAACAAAATTCTGGATGTCTGAGATTTTCTGACGCGGTATAATGTGAAAACAATTCAAGCATCTTTAGGTCGGTGTTCTAGAAATTGGATATACACAGCGATAAATTTATGCAATATTCTCCAAAGTAAAACTATGATGAGCTTCCATGATTAAATTTATTATGCAATCATACTTTGAAATTTGAAAGCCTTAAATTACTTTTTAATTAGGAACTTAACACAAAAATTTGTTGAAATCTAGATTGATGATGGCCTTTATTTTGTTTCCATTTCTGTGGGTTTTGAATGAGTATTAGTTTAAAATTAAAATTCAATCTCAGTTTTAAAAGAACTAAATGAAAATATTTATCTTCTGACATTTCCAAGTCACAAGAAAAAAATTGTATATTTCATTTGATGGAGGAAATTTAATTGAAAAAATGTACAATCTTATAATAAAATGTTTCTAAAGGCAGTTGAAAAGCAATTTTCAAGTTTGAGTGAACAATGACTTTGTTTTAAATTGAAATGATTCTGAGATTCAATTATTTCACTTAAAAATTTTTAAACCAATAGTCCTTAATTAATTCAATAGTCCCCAATTGTTATGATTTTCAATCGTTTTGTTATTGCTATTCTGAATTAATAAAAATATTCAAGCTATAATAGTTGTGTAATACTTATTCTGAAAATTTTATATCAAAATGATTTTGATAGCTTGTTTAAATTTGCAATTTTTATAAATAAGAAGAGTTATATTTTTAATTTATAATATTTTTTCTTTTTTTAATTTTTGCAGTTTTAAAGAAATATTATGAAATTAATTTTGATTTTTAAAAAGTTTCTGTTCATTCTTGCAATTAACAAAGTTGAATATTTCTAAGAAAAATAAAATTGATCTAAATAAAGTGCAATTAAAATTACTTAGTGAAATATTTTCTTTTGTATACACTATCATTGATAGTTTTATGTAAACAAAAAGTTCATTTATTACCTTACAAAACTTTGCAGTTCCTGGATTCTGGTGGGGGAGCCACCCCACAGAAACCTATTTGCCTTTTTGATGGCAATTGGTTTTATCCATTGTATATAACATTTTCTATATGATTTCTCCATATATGATAATTTTAATTAAAATTTATACATTCATTTTTGTATTTTAAACTTTTTATTGTTGAGCTTGGATTCTACATCTTTAAAATTTAGCTTTTGGCGCAGCTTGTCTTTTTGGACCTTGCGCCACAAAACCCAACCAACTAACTAACTAACTCTATTCTATTTGTAGTCAATGCATTTCCTGTTCATACAAAGAGAAAAATTTTCTTTTTGTCCAGATTTTTTGTCTCTGCTTTGGAAATCTCATTTTAATCTAACAATTAATAAATGCTTAATTATCTGGTAAAAAAAATCTAGCATATGAAAAAAAATTAAGTAAAATTTTAAAAATGAACAGCTTTTTCCTTTTTTTTTTATTTTTTATTTTGAACTTAGTTTGCACCCAGTTTTGATTTTATTATACACGTGTTAAGTAAATTACTTATTGATAGTTGAAAGGGATATAAATTCTTCAATTTTTTAAAATGTTCAATATCTAAAAACAAGTGATATTTTAGGTACTTGTTATGTTACCTTTATATTACAATATTTGTAATATAAACATATGCTTATTTATGAGAATATTATTTGAGTAATTAAAGGGGTTCAATGGAGTACTATATATATATATATATATATATATATATATATATATATATATAATATAGTATTGATACAAATATACCATTCAACCAATTGAATATATTTTTTTATTATGCTGTATTATTTATTTGAAAAAGTAAAAGCAGCAAATGTTCTGTTAATTTATTATTTAAATCTAATTTTTCTATTTTGTTTTTCAAATTCTGAAACAGTATAATATATAAATAAAATTATTTACTTAAATACATAGGAAAGTACAAAAGTTAAAATTTTTTATCATTTTAATAAAAATGACTTTGCTTTAAAAAAATGTAGAATTAAATGTTTCATTTTCCAAACCAACTGTTAGAATTTTGTAGGTATTGCCTAAGTCAACCACAAAATGGCTTAAATTGGAGGCATGAGCATGGAGAATTTATCTATTTTAAGGTCTCAACATTTATAGAAATCTTAAATTTGTAGGAATGATTATAAACTCATTATATTCTTTTCAGCAACTTGTTTTTATTACAATTAGGATTTGTTATTTTACGAGATTTTAATCATAACTAACAAAACCACTTATAAGTTTGTACTGTTTTAAATTTATGGGTTAGATTCACACCTAGGGTGTGCATCTTCATAATAGTTTAGAGTTCACTTTAGACTGCAAGTTCCATTCCAATTAACCTTCACATGCAGAAAGTGATCAACTAGAAATTCAACCAAGCCAAACTGTTCGAAATTGTAAAATAATGTACTTAGCTATGTTTTGACATTGTTTACTGATAACAGTGTAAATTATTATATATCTAAAGATTACTAGATATGTATTGATTTAAGTGAATCTTTATCCAACATTTTTAATGTCAATTAAGATAAGACTGAATTTTTAGATATGAGATTACAAAGATTTATTTTTACACATTGTTATGCTTTCAATAGTAATAAACACTTTTTAATCTGGTTTTGCTTATGAACAAATGTCATCCATTATGTCTTATGTACATAATGGGTGACAATGCTTTTATAGTTCAATAATATTTGCTTTATATTGAGACAGTTTTGTTGTATAAATTTTGAAACTTTGAATTATCAGAAGTATTTGATTTAACTTATGTTTTCTGTCTCATTTCCTGATAACACATATTGTAAACTGAGAAATAATTAAATATTTGATTCAATTGAATAAAAAATAATTTGAAACTTTTCAATAACATTTATATACATTATAATGATTATTGAATATTTACTTTATCATATTACCACTTCAACCTATTTAGTGTGTGTAAATCTAAAAGAATTACAAGTTTTAATTTTTGTTAAGGAATGTTAAATTAGGTAGTGGAACATTAAGTCTGCAATGATTCTGAACTCTTGTGTTTTCAGAAAAATTATGTTTTTTAAGAAAATTAACACTTTCTAATTAATTTCAAACTTGATGCGTAACCAAATCATAACTTTGTTGTGAACTGCACCAATGACTCAGTTTTAATGATTGTTGAGAAGTACTGAAAATATATTGTGTTTAATTTTTAGATGATTGCCATTATGGTCAGTATCGGTCTTATAATCATTATCATTATTGCAGGTAAGTGAATTTCACTTGAAGTAGTGAAGGAAAATTATTTCCTGTAGTAGGCATGGAGAAAAGAGTTCATTTTTTTTTATTTGATATATTATCTGAATACTTACCATATAGCTAAAATCTTGAATATGCTTTTCATCATGCCTAGTTGTTCATTTACTCATTTTTATTTATATGTATATTTATTAATTTTTCAGATGTGGGCAATTATAATTGGAGTAATACTAGTTATTATTATAGTTATTATTGGTAAGTTTTTATTTTTGTTGTGTTTTTGTTTGTTTTATGATTTATATAAGTTATTTTTTTCTTTAAATTTTTAATAATACCCAGTCAATTATTTTACAGCTAAATTTATTATTCCAGTTATAGTTTTACTTATTCATTGAATCATTTTAGTTTTATTCATATTTTGTTCTTTATATTTTGTTTAACATTTTTTTTTATGTTTTTATTGAATGGGGGAGTTACTTAACTAAAGAGATTTTTAGATGTAACATAAAATGAATTTTTTTTAAATTTTGTTTTGAATTTAGGTATTTCTACAAATATTCCAAATTAGCCATTGAAAAGCTAATTATTTTTCATATCATTGTGTGTTTATAAAATATTAGTTTGTTTCACTTGGAACATTATGCAGAGAAACTGCAGTATGTCATTTCTTGGAGCAAGTAATTTAGGCTAGGTTAAAGTATCGTTACAAAGGAGAATTTTATGTTAAACTAGTCTTCAAATTGAGTTTAACCTTAAAATTGATAATTTGATTTGTAAAATTTTAAAACATGTTTTTTAACTTCAGGAAATGCAAATATTTAAAAATGTATTAATTTACCATTATAAAATTAAATACATTTTGAGCTAATAAATGTATTTGTTAAATTGAATAATGATATATTTAGTGGCTAAAAAAGTGCTTTTTCTTTTGCTCAGCTCATTTTGCCTCTACTATACTTTCAATTTTTAAAACTGCTGCAAACTTATAATATTTTATATTTGTAAATTGTGGACAATAGTGAATTATGTAGCTATTTCACCTTTTTATGCAATTGTATTTTGATCATCATAATTATCTTTGGTATAACATCAACTTGTAGAAAATCTGAAGTACAGTTCTAGAACTAGCAGAAATTTCATTGTCTGTTAAAGATGAAAAGGAAAAACCTTTAATCTGCATGTATCTTGTAAAAGTATTTAGATAATTATAAAAGCTTAAAAAATATTAAATTCTTTATATTTATCATGCAATACTAAATTTTTATGCTTGTTGAACACTTAAATGGAGTTTATTTAACTAGATTGCATGCTTCGACCTTCATTACATTATGTTCACAGTGTAACAGCATTGATTTCATGGTCCAAAAGACATTTTATAAAGCCGAATAGGGCTTTAGATCTATAAACTGAAATGTCTTAGTTTAGTAGCATTGCAGTATGCTATTTAACAAGATTTTTTATACCCACAAAATTTTAATCATGGTCTATCAAGTTAGTTAACATGTTATTTATTCTTAAGGTATTCATAATTTTGCCGTTTAAATCTAGTATATTTTATGGGAAGAGGCTAACTAAAATAATAAACCCATTAGAAAAGGAGACACAATAGGTTTCTTTGAAGGGGTGTAATCTAATTCAGCATAGGTTTAACAAAGGACTTTAATATTTCTGTAATTTAGTTAAAAAAAATTTTTTCAAAAATGACATCACATCAAAAGGAAGTTAGCTCATAGGTTGATGTTAAATGCATATTAACAGAATTTGATTCTGATGTTCTGAAACATTCACTTAATTTAATATTCATAATTTCATGTGAAGCAACCTAGTATAAAATTTTGGATTTTCTTTATATATGTATGAGACTCCAGTTACTTCTGCCCACTTCATCAAAATTCTTGTCTTTTATATAGTTTACATGATTTTAACAATTTGTTTTCTGTCATTTTTTATTTTAAAATGAAATCTATATCTGTATTTTATACAATTTTTAATTGTTTTATAGAATCATTTATTTCATTTTTTACGCAAGCAACATTCTTTTTGCTTAATTCTGTACATTGTTTGTAACTTAATGTTTAATATTTATTTTTTTGACTCTGTTGACCCCTATGAATCTATCAATTTGAATTTCAATGTCTTAAGTTTTTTCTAAAATTTTCTAGTTTGTCTAAAAGAACCTTGAATTGCATTTAATTTTCGATTATGCGAAATCAATAGCTTTTACACAAGAATTCAATTTCATAGTTATGCATTCAAACTTCCACATTTTTTTATATAACGATACTTAAAAATGTATGTTGTGAAAATTTGGCTAAAAATGCATAATTTCTGGTTGTAAATGGTTCTTAAGGATTGATTAGTTTCAACTAGTTGTGCCATATTTAAACAAACTGCAGTCTGATAGAATATTTATAAAAAGCTATTATATAATGAGTGAAAAGTTCTTTAAGTATTTTCATTTCTGTAAGAATTAGATTAAAGCAGCAATTTATATATATTTTTTATAATTACTGATTATTATTATTAGCTTACATTCCGATGATAATTTTGCTAAAAAATAGTTTAGATGTTAAAAATTTTTATATCTTAAATTTGTGTATTATCATGCAAAAAAAAAAAAAAAAAAAAAAAAAAAAACCGTTTTTATTTTTCAATTTATTTTGTTTAAAAAACATTAGAAAACTACTATGTAAATTTTTACAAAGTTTTGTTGTATTTTATAATTTTGTTTTAGTCTTATAATCATTTTGTGTAAAACACACCATTAATGAAAATATTAACATTTATTAACTAAACCATTCATTGTATGTTGGTTTATACTGATAATTATGAATATTATTTTTAAAAACATTTTCTATAATTTGGAAAATATTAATCTAACTAAATTTTATTACTTAAGTGAAAAGAAATGTGTTCATGTTTTAATCATTAATGGAAATTTTAATATGTAAATGTTAGGTATAGTTTTACTGTATAATTAATATTCATGACTTGTTATTAAATCCATAATCTTAGACAGTTATGACAAGATACACTTTCATATTTTATCATTTCTTTTATAAATATTATAGATTATTGTAATTGTGTGCTATCGGCATGTGATTATTCTACAAGTTCTTAATAATTTTTATTTATATAAAGCATAATTGTTTTTTTTCCCTGCTAAAAATCAGGTTAAATTATAATTAAAATTCAGATTGAATTTTAAAACGTGGAATTTTTAGCTAGATAAATTTTAGTAGCTGACTGGTTTGTGTTATGATTTTTCTGTACAACAATTCAAATTCAGCACTCACCACCACTTAAATATTTTTAGTGGTTCAGAATCTATATCTAGTAATTCTAATCAAATTAGCTATTCTGTGCATTCAAATAGTGATTGAGTTATTAAATAAACCGGCTAAACTATAATCTTGTTGGTTGTAATTGATCATTTACAAAAAAACAATAGTGTAAAAATGTCCAAATTGTGATTTTTGAAATTAATACAGAAATTTAATATCATGCGTTTTTTCATACTAACATTTCAAGTATTAGATATAATTTATAATTTTTATTCTGCCACTTTTGTGTTTCATGAATAAAATTTGACTTCTCAGTCACAATGTGTTCTTAAAATGGAAATTGAAATTGTATACAAATAAGTTAAAATATCTGTTTTCTCAGATAGCAAAATTAAGAAAAGGTTCAAGTTTTTTTACTGTAATATCCGTACCACATGTAAAAGCATGCTATTTAGAAATGCTCATTTGAATAACAGTTAGGTACATTATTAATACACTGAGAAAGAAGTCCTATAGTAAGAAAAGCTATTGATTTTCTTGTTGAAACAGGGTAATATTTTAAAATCATATGCTTTTTTTTTTAATTACTATATTTTTATGTCTGTTGCATAGAACAGATAGTGAATCTCTAATGTTGTCTTAAATTACATTTGTGAAGTTTTAACAGTTAAGTTATGTTAAAAAAATTTGCCTTTTTCCCCTTTAGCTTGGGCATACTCTTAAGGTTATTAAGCTTTGTGGCTTCAACACCTTATGTGCTCACAGAATAACATCTACCGATCTTCACACTTTAATTAAGAAAAAAGAAATCAGTCATGTTGTGCATGTCTCTTGTTTTTGTCTGTGTATTTTATTATGCAATTTGCTAGGTATGTGTATGAAGTATTGATGTTACCAATGTTTTCAAGCGATGAGAAAAATATTAATTACCACATAGTATTAGTAATTTGAAGTAAGCATAAAAAAATACTAATTTGCTGTAACTTTGAAAGTGAATGTTAGTATTAGGAGATAGAAAGAGATGAGGCTATATCAATGTATATTGAGCTGTATAAAAATATTTAAGTTTAAGAGGTATTTTAAAAAAAAATTATTTTGGAGACATATCATTGGTATACTAGAAATTTTGACATCAGTGGTTAAAATTAATTAAATTATCTCTGAAGATTTATTACTTTTTGCCAAAATTTTAACCATGATTCAGAGAATTATTACTGCTATAAAAATATTTTTTGGAAATTAATTTTACTGCTCTTTTTTATATAAAAGTAGATTTAGATTTTTAAATAAAATTGTTATATATTTTATGTAATAAAATATTCTTTAATAATGCCTTTCACAGTATTGTATAAAGTTTCTCCTTTTATTAACTTCTTTGATAAAATTATCAATAAATTATATTCATAACAAATTTACTGTATGAAGAAGTTTGTAAAAACTTTAATTTTTGATATTCAAATATTAAGGTATGACTAAATTATTGAAATTTCATGAGAATTTATACTGTGTCATGTGTCAAAATTCATTCACTTCAATATTGCTAAGCTTTGTGCATGTTTGCTTTTTAAAATCTCTATGTACATAGCTGGTGCTTGTTTCCTTATTTTTCTTCAAAAGGACAAAGCTCTTAAGTGCTATGTATGACTTACTGGCTTTTTATAGCAAAGAAAAAATAATAAAAATAGATTTTTTAAGACTGTATAGAGCTTTTGCTAGTTAATGTACTTTCACCCTAAAATATTTCTTGCTGTCATGTAATAGATAATATGTGAAGAAAAAAAGGACATTGGGTAATGTTTACATCAAATTTGCTAAGAATGAAAATTAAAATTTTCTGGTTTTTGGATCTCACTATTTATTTTGATATAAGATTATTTTACTGTTTTTGTACAGTTTATTGTATGTTGTACATTTAAAATCTTATGTTAAATATTTCAAATCATATCTGCACTCAGAGAGGTTTAAAAATGACAAAATGGTCATGTATAGCTTAAAGAATAACTAATTTTTAAAATTTGTTTTTCTTTGAACTGTAATATGTTAGCAAAATTTTACAGGTACAAAAGAAGTTTAAAAATTAAATTTTGCTATAGTTATTTTATATTAAGCATTTTATTCCCTGTAGTTTAACATGTTATTTAAGAAACATTTATGAAAAATTATAAATAAAATGTGTAATGTCAAAGATCTTCAAAATGTTTCCATTTCAAACTTATATTAATATTTACAGAAGTGAAACTTAAAGTCAGTTTTTTTCCTCCTAATTTGTTATTTTGAAGTTAACTTTACACTTTTGTATAAGAGTAATCCTGTTAGATTGGGCTATAAATTTGAGTTATTGTTAAAGACTATAAATTATATTATACTTATGTTGATTGTACACTTGTAATAATAACTTTTCAATCATTATAACTATTTTTTCATTCAAATTGAAGTTATCTTTTAATGAATATTACTTTTAAAATAGCAGTTACTGAGCAATGAAGATTATCCTAGGTTTTTAATTTTAATTTCATATTTAAATATAGAAAATTGTTAAAGATGATAAAGAGAGGTAAAATTAAAAGTGACAATGTTGATAGTGAAATGGATAAATTATTAAAAGAACATTAGAAGCTAAAAATATTTAACTTTTGCGATTGTCATTCTTAATTTGCATTATATATTAAAAACTACTCGCAAATGTTTTTGATGAATTATTAAAATGACTTCATTATTTGACTTCATTTATAAGACTTCAGAAAAATTAATTTTAAATGAAAACTTAAAAAACTAGCAATTTTGCTTCTAATATCAATTATATATATAAAAAATGAAATATATTACTGTTGGTTTTAATGTTTATAGTTCTAAATGAGTCATCCATGGAATTATACTAGTAACAAATTATTTTATACCTTCAATTTAAAAAATTTATTACATGCAGTATATATAAAAGCAACATATTTTGTATTATGATTAATAAAAAAGTAAATCAAAATAGATTGCTTAGAAAATAAAATATTTACAGTATGAATATTTTATCTGTCTTGAAAAAATTTGTAATATTTCATCAATCAATATCAATTTACAGTTTTATAGTATTTTCAATTCATACAATAGAATTTTTTACTGAACTATATGGTAAAAATTTGTAATGATAAATTTTGTGACATTTTCTGTAATTTTCTAAGATTTCATTTGTCATTTTTTTGTTTATTGTATTTTAATCATATTTAAATTTAGTAGGATCATTAGCTTGAAAGAATAAGCTACTTCAGATGAAATTTTTAAAGAGCTATTAGTTTTCAGGTCACTTTACTCATTTTCTTGTATTTTTTTTTTTTTTAATTTGAGTTTGGTTTGCACATTTTATCCTGTTTTTCTTAGACTATTTTAAAATTCTAACTTTTCTTGCATGCTAATTCTGTTGAGTTCAATTGAAAATAATTAAATTTCTACTAAGTGTGCAATAATTACCAAATTAAATTTTCTGCTAACTATCATTAACCCAAAATAAAATAGTTTAATAGCTTTTGTTTTTAATAGCATAACTATGTTGAAACCAATATTTAATAAAAATTCCTTAGTATATATTTTTTGAAGCTTTTATTTAATAAAAATATTTTACTTATTTGGAAATTTGCATGAATTAAATGGAGCATGAAACCTGATTTCTCATTTGTTTGAATATCGGTTAAATTACATGTTTATTTTCCATTTGTTTCACAGTAATGAATTTGATTATAATTCTAATTTGTGGTATTTGGTAATAAAAATAGAAATTGAATGGAAGTATTGATAAAAAAGTAGCATATAAATATTTAACATTTTATTTTCTTCAATAAATTTTGTTTTAATCACTATTATCGACTAATTGTTTAAAAATTAATTTAAATAACATTTTCAAAAATGCTTAATTTTTATGTTTAGTTGTATTCATAATTTGGAATAATGGTTATATTCATTATTAATGGTATAGAAAATTTTGTATCCTGTAATTTTTTTAAAAGTTTTTGTAGCTTTTAAAGATATTTTTAACAGATAGTTTTCTTTAAAAAAATATATATATATTGGTATCAATTTCTTACTGGATCATTCCATATAGCGTTTTATATTAATAAATTAATTTATATTTTATAAATTTTTAAAACAATTGTAAAGTTGTTTCATCTCATAAAATATAAATTGCTTTTGCATATCATTATTATGGGAACAGAATTCATCATGTTTTAATTTTTTCATAATAGTAATTTTATATATTTACAAAACTTTGAACTAAAAAAAATATATATATATATTTTTAAATTGTTGTAAATATAATAATTTTAATACAATGAAATATATTTTCTATCATACAAGAATATGGATAAAATTTTTACAAGTTTGTTTCAATGTACTCTTAATATTCTAATTTTGAATTTTCTGATTCATAATAAATCATTGGAAGTGTTTAAAAATTATCATTTTTTCAAGATTAGCTACTAAAGATGAATTAGTGCATTTTAATAAGCAATTTAAGTAATAAAAAAATGTGTTGTATGGTATTTCAACAATTTATTATTTAAAATAAATGACAAACTATTTGGATGTAAATTTATATTCATTGCTATGTTTTGTTATTTTAATTTGTTTTAATTTTGCTATTTTTAGATTTGTCATTCTTTTTTTTCCCTTTCTTTACAGTTTCTGTTTATTCTTAAATAGAGGAACCATTGGTACAAGGATATTTTTAGTTTGCTTGTTAAGCATGCAAAAAGTTATACATCAATCCTATTAAGAAGCCTAAATGCAAAAATAAATATATATTTTTAGATTGCTGTTATTTATTTTTACCAATCTCATTTTTAAAATTTAGTTTCTTTTGCTTAATAATTTTATATTTAATTTGTGATAGAAATTTTATTTCATTACAGCCTCTTTTATTTGATTGCTTTGTTCTCTGTATTGCATTAATATTGCATGAATGTATCAAATTTTTTCTTGCCAATACATTTTGTTACTTAAAATAAAATCCAATATTCATTAATCATTTGAAATTTCAGTGTTCATTGTCACAATTATAAGACTAGTAAGAGATTTAAAAAACTTATTAAAAAGAACCTAATTTTTATTACTTGTTTTTGCTTAATTCTTTTATGTTGTGTGTTGAATTGTTGATATTTAATGAGATTGTTAAGATTTGAGTATTTTATATCCTATTGTAAAAGAAGAAAGATTGGATTTTAGTTATTTGTATAAACAATTTTAACGTCCAATTATAAAATATTTTATGCATTTGCTGTGCTGGGTTCTAAAGTATTGGGATTAGATCAATACTTAATATAATGTGAATATATCTTATGTCAAAGAATTGTATGCTTTGTCATTTTCCCCTCTTAATAATTGTTGACTTTCCTAACAGACTATAACACTACATTTTTTTCTTAAAATATTTGTGTGTATTATATTTTACAAGTTTCAAAATCACTATTTTACATTCCTCACAAAATGTGTTGTGATGTATAAGTAAAGCTGTCCTTTCATGATATCTTATCAACAACTATTGCTGTTAACTTGTTGTTTAACCCAGTTTTACTAAACTTGTGACTGATTTCTTTGTAAACCTAACTAATTTATAAAAATCTTTGAGAGAAATGTAATTTACAAACTAGACCAATGATATGGCATCAGTATTGTATTGAGCCTTTTGCACTGCTTTCGCTTTTGAGTCACTTGTGAGAATTGATGTTTTTTTTATTCCATCACTTTTAATTTAAATATATTCTCTGAAGTTTTATATTACAATATTGATTTTTATCTGCCTTTATATTTCCATGAAAGCAAATAAAGTGAAGTGTTTTGTAGAGTGATGGCTGGTGATGCTATTGTGTAGTTATCAGGTTATTATATCATAGGAATGAATTGAAAATTTTTTCTCACATATTTTCACACCTCTGACTCATCAGCTAAAGTGATTGTTTTGAATATTTGGAGATTATGTAGTGCAGTAGAGGAGATTGTATAATAAATGTTGTTATAAATGAAATGTGTGTGTATTAATATGTTGTAATGTTTTATAAACATGTACTGAATATTGTCCACTGGTCTCAGTAACTTCATTTTGAAGATAACATGAATGAAATGTATATACTGAATTATATAGCTGCTAATTTTAAATAATGGTTAATAATTGGTGTATGGGCATGTGTTGTAAAAATATCAGTATTATTTCCACAACTTGTGTATTATTTGATGAATGTTAATAAAATAATTTATCTGCATTTTATAATTATTTAATTGTAAAATAAGGTGTTAAACAAGAGAAAAATTTATCTAGAAATGCAATAAAAATAATTCTAATACATATTTTCACTTCAAACCAATCAAGCTTTATAGAAATTTTGATTGCTCATTGTTAGAGATTTTGTTTGAATATTATATGAATTTATTTTTTGTTTTAATTATGAGAAAAAGGAATTTCTATTTTCTCATTATTTAATACTAAAGATATTTAAATGTTAAAAATAATACTAAAATTATTAATTTTAACATTTTTCTTTCCAAGAAGCAGAACATTCTTTAGTCTCGAATAATAGTGACAAATATTTCCTCCCCAAAAGTGTTTAAAATTGAAATTTGTATCATTACCAAATTGTATTCAAAGTCAATTGGACTCATTAGATAAAAGCAGCAAAATAAATATTTTCTTTATCACAATTTTGTACAATAAGGTACAGTAGAAAGTCTCTCTAAAATGTTGAATCTTTAATTTATAATTAAGGTAGACATTAGGCACAATAACTGCACCTAATTGAAAAATTTCCAAACTTATTACAAAAAGTTTGTCTGAAAGGAAATTTCCCTTCTCATAGAGGATTCTATATGAATATTTAGGGTTCACTATCAGAAAATTTAAAAATAATTTAAAGTTGATGGGCTTTACTTGGTAAAACTGTATAGTGAAAACTTTTTATATTAAAATTTATAATTTGATTGTAGAAATATTGTCTTCATAAAAGCATTTTAAGAAGAAATATATAAAATTGTTCAGAATGAAAACGCTGTTATTTAATTTGTCAACAGTGACTGCAAATTTATCTTAACAGAGTTCTTTATTAGAATTCTTTAATATATTTTTACTGTATAAAAGTGATGATGCAATATTTCAGAATTATATCAACTCAAAATGTAATAATTGTTAAATTAACTACCTATCCTAGTAAACTTTTGAGTATCAATGTGGTTGAGAAAATGTTCTTTTTAAATATTGAACCATTTCATTGGCATTATTTGAGTAATTAGTTATATTTGGAACAAAATATAGAGTAATAAATATATTAAAACAGGACAAATTCATCACAATTTTTTATTACATAAACTTTCCTTCTGACATTTATTTTGTTACAATGCACATTTTAATTCAATTATAATTTGTCATTTTTATCCTTAATATTAATAATTTAAGTTTGTACAGAAGTTTAGAAAGATAAAGTGAAGATATCTTTCACTTATGGACTAAAAGATATTTCCTTTGATATTTTTTTATATGAAAAATTGAAAACTTAATTTTTTTTTTAATGTTATGTGTTGAAAAGCGACCCAAAGTTCAGTTGGCAGCTGAAGGGTTAATGCACTGCCCTTCAAGTCTGAGTTTGGAATCCCATTTTAAGAATGAATAAATGTCAGGATCAACAAATTAAAACAGTGATGCAATTTTAATTTGTTGATCCTGGTTTAATAGTTAGCTCTTAAATGTGACCATTGAACAACAAATAAACCAAATTAAAGGTTCGAAAATAAGAAATATTTATCCTGGCTAATATCAAAATTATGCAAAGGTACAATTAAAAAGAGAACTGCAAAGCTTCCTCTTGGGGGAGAAAAAGTAATTTAGTATGAAATATGTCATGATTTATATCTAATTAGCCCTCGTGTGCAAAATATGACCATTCAATGATGAAATAAAGCCGAGGACAATTAAATTTGTATTGGAGCTATTGAGAGACTGGTCTGTTCAGCATAATTTTTTTATTGGCAAGTGTCTCCCAAGACGGTCCTATTCATTTAATTGGATTTAAGCTTGGCGGTACTGCAGGCATTCCATGAATCCACACCTTCACCTACCCAAAGATGAGTTACTGTATGATAAAATGTTTAAAACAGCAACGAAAAGTAAGTAGTAAACATGTTTGATGTAGGATAACCTTTGTAATGCACCCACTACTGGTGATAGAATTTGCTTGTTAAATAAGGTCTCAACTTCTAAACATGAAACCACCCAAAATGATCACGTTTTCTTATTTTCAAAATTCATTATTCCTTTCTTGTATTTAAAAGTTTTCTATCCCTATTCAATTGAGACTAGTTTTAGCTTATCATTAGTGAAATTGACATCAGTAGTGGCTGAATTTTAAATAATCTTTGTTCAGCTCTACTCTTGTTTATGTTGCTTGTTGATTTTACTCAATCCTCAGGGAGGGAGAAAGCGGACATTTACTAGTTGTCTAAAATTGCTACTTGTAGATAAGCATATTAAACAATTTTGTAGATATTTGAAATATTTTTTAGCCTTCTGGAATGATTCATATGTATATGATTCCAGGAGCGATTTTGATCAACTTTACCATCAATAATAGTTTGGTTCTTCATAATTCCTAATGATGTAACCTCTCGTAAAAATAACTTGATAACATGTGCTTCAGTGTTTATATAGTATGCCCTTTGATAAAAGGAAATTAACATTGTGTGTGTTGAAATCTTCAATCTATCATTGATTGGAATACTTCATGTACACAACATCCTTGTTTTATAAGTTTCTGATTTCATGTTATTTGTTATGTGCATGCATGCTTTGTAATACTGAATACTTAGCTATTTACCACACAATTTGTCCTTTTTGTGTCCTGTAGTGTAATAATGATGGCATTAATTTTTCAACTACAAACTAACTTTTGTCGCATTTTTTTTATTTATTTATTTTTTTTTATCTTAAAGTTTTTATATTCTTTTTGTGTGTCATGATGAAATTTCCCAAAGATCAATCAAACGATGTCGGTTGTTTGAGGGATGATTAAACAATTCTAGTTGGAAATAATTTTGATTTCTAAATTTTGAAGGTATTCTCTTAGCCAAACATACAAATAATCCATTCTCTAGCTCTAATGCAATTTAAATTTAAATAACATTTGTAACGGAATAATTTAAATGTAATCAAATTTAATGTGATTATAAAATATTTATAATTTGATACTTCTACAAGACAATTTATTCCAGGAAGTAATGACTATTTTACCATAAAAATGAAAATCGCAGCAATTTTTGAAAGGAAAATATATATATATATACAAAACATAGTCCACCTCTTGCAAGTAATAATTTTTCGCATCTGCCCAAGAGCTTCATGTTTTAATCTTCTGCTGCCAAGTGGTCACTACATTCAGTTCTTTTTCACTTTCAAAATGTTTATTGTCCTAAAACAACTTCAGCTTTGGTTGGCGCAGCTTGTCCTCTTTGGACCTTGCGCCACAAAACCCAACCAACCAACTTCAGCTTTGGTAAAAAGATATTATAAGAAGAAAGTCCAGATTCACAAAATTTCTTATCAATTCGTTTTCTTGAGTTACAGTAACATCTTGAGTTGACTGAAGAGTCGTGAAAAAATCCAATACTTCCAGATATATTCATTGCCTCCTGTTTTGGATGGCACCTCTCAATTTTCACCAGCGTTAAAGATATTTTTTCTTTTAAAATTTAGCTAAGCATATGTTTCGATCGTTTTGCCTTTTGGCGGGAAAGGCGGTGATTACTTGGTTTAATAGACTGACGGAAGAAAAGTCAACAGGAAATTTTGAAATCTTTGATCGATCACTATAATTTTTTTAATGTAGCAGGTGATTATATAAGTTAGTGAAATAAGTTCTATGCATATAATAGTATTCTTTTTTTTCTTATCAATATTGAGTTTATCATCTTTTATAGCAAAGTGTTCATTACTTTATGATTCTCGTATGTATGTATTAAAATCTAAATTAAATTGCGATTTTTTTATGGGAAAATATCTGTTTCTCTTCATATAGGTAAAACCAATCTAAGTGGTTTCTGCACAGTGAGTTTGCTCCAAGAACTATAATACTGCTTTTTAGTATGCCATATTTTATAGCTTTTATATTATACGTTAAAAGAAATTCATTATTGGTCCCGTCGATAAAGCGAATAAAATATACTATGACATAATCTCTCTAAATATAAAGCTGTAATAAAAACTAAACATGCAAAATTTTTATAGCCGTACATTTTGCCACAAACATTTATATTTTATATTAGAAATTGTTGCTTTTAAATAATATTTTGTTTTTTATTAGTATATATATATCAGTTCGCGCGCGTTATCTTCTATAAATTGCTAAGACATTTTAATGTAATTTAATATTTTAAAGAAGAATATATTGAGGAAAAATTGCAGGCTATTTGAAACAAAAGGAATGCGAGTTACTTTATGGGAATTGTTGCCCGTAGTGAAGAATTTTAAAGCCTAATATTTTCAGTCTTATTTTTTTACGACGGCCTTACAATCACGATCAAGCTCTGAATTTTAAATTCAGAGCTACAGAGATAAGTATTTCATAAAAGAAAATAATATATATTTTTATTTCAGCAGAGGTATTCTATTGATCAATTTTTGCTGAGTTAAGATTTTGTTATAAAAATACTGTCAAACTTCATTAAATGGTATACATTTAAGTGTACGAAAGATTTATTATGTATATATGCATACATATATATGTATGCATAAAATTAAAATTTTTTTATTAAATTTCTATCCTTATATATTAAGTTGAAATTTAAAAAGTAAAGCAGTGAACATAATTATTAGCATAAAATGAACGAATCTGAAATTTTCTCGAACTGGAATTTTTAATATTTACAAGTCATTCAGGTTTTTTTTTTCTTTTAAAAAAAGGCAAAATTTATATTAAACAATGAAAAATCTTGATGTGATTAAATTGGAAACACTAAATAAACATGTAAACAAATGACTCAGAAATGTTGTTTAAGTTTAAAAGCTCTACAAAAAAATAATTAAGATAATTATCTAGAAAAAAATATTCCAAGATTTGCGTGGTTTTTTAATTTTCACACTATGAATTTATAGTTTCATTTAATCGATTTTTACATGTACAAACATGGAAATTGCGTATGATAACAATTACAAATTCAGAATTTAATGGTTAGGCACATTCAAATTTCAATTAAGAAATTGATAATTCGCTCTTAATTTTTTACATTAAGTAAATGTTTTAATTAAAAATTTTGATAATATATATACGTAATTTTTTTTTTATACTTGTTATACAATTTTTTGTTAATATATTTTTATATAACTAAGGAACTGTTCATTATTTTTTTTTTAAATTACAGAAACTATATACAGTATTTTAATTCTGCGTAATCGCCTCAGCAATTTTGCATCGTGTCTAATGAATGACTTACTTTAGTTGATTTAGTGGAAGCGCTCCATATTGTCTAGAACATTTTTTGCCCTTTAACATTTGAAATTTGAATCATCCTTTATATTAAACAAAATTTAAATGTACAGATAAATTTACCGTACATCATTTTTATTCCAAATGAAGCTAATGCAGTTGGTGAAATGGTTCGTAATAAAATTTATGTTTGACTGTAAATTAAAATTATTATGATTCTCCATAATATATTAAAAGTTACCTCTATTAGATTTGCTTGATTTTTAAGTACATAAATGTTGCATCATATTTTTTTAAATTATACTTATTAAATAATCCTAAAATGCTTCAAGTGATATATTCAGATCACTCGAAGCATTTTAGGATTCGAATTTATTGTAGCTCATTCCTTACGATTTTACAAGGAACATAATTTTCGATATTCACCTTTAAGATATTGAAAATAGAACATATGTATGAAAATTACTTCAAACGAATCTTAATGAATTTTTATTCAAGTACTGATAGAAGCTCAGAGCTGGTGTTAACATCATATTATTAAATTTGAAACTGAATGGGTTTTTTCTCTGACTATCGGTTCAACAGTTCGTGGGATCGAATCCCATCATGGTCTTGGATGTTGGTAATAGTCAGGAGAAATTTATATGGTAGGTTCCGGTATAAACTAACACTCCTGTCACAAAAAAATTAATCAAACCAATTAGAATGGTTAACTTGGAAGTTTCCATTGTACGTAACTTCTGCTTTACATTTATTATTTTAAGTAATTGCATATATATATATATTCGAATAAACTTGTTTCTTTATAAAATGCAGAAAATATCAGTTTCATTATACTTAAGAAACAAATTCTTAAAATCTCTGCAGTTGGCAAAAAAATACTTAGAAAATATTGATTTTTTTTGGATCTGTGTCACCAATTTCTTGAAAACTTATAATGAATTAATTTTTTCCCCTTAATATATATGTCCCACAAAATATTTCCATGATTTGCATTTCTTCTAGGTATAGTAATTTTAATAGACAGCAGGGCAATTATTAATGCGATATAATTTCCATTTATTTTTGAGTCTTATTTACAGTACACATGAAAAAGTAATAAAATTAAAGCCATCTTACAAGAGCTCTTTAATTATTTAAAATCACATCATTGAAGAATCTCACATTATTTTAAGTATACATTTGACACTATTTCACAAACTAAGAAAGTGATTAAGAATTTTGACACCAATATTGTTGTTAAACTGAGGGTAATGTGTAACATAGTGCGAGTTTTCCACGCTTCTTACATAAATATGTTCCGTAGTAAGTATATATATATATAAATCTAAAAGACAAGATATAAATGCTGCAAATAAAGCTTACTGTAGCTTTGGTCTTCTGTAAGACTATTTTAAATACATCCTAACAGGACTTCTGAATTTTAACCACCCTGAGATGATGAGATAGGTAGGTACCTTAGCTGCCTATTGCCCTTCCCCGCCACTTTATATCAGAAAGACATTCGATTCAATTATGCAGTTCTTATCAATAAGATTTTTGGCTGATTTGTGGAATCGAGCCCACTGCCTTAAAATTACTACGAAGTCTTTTCGCGCCTATACCTTTCTAAAGATTATGATGACTTGTTTATTACATTATTTCGTAATCAAATTATAATATAAAACTGCTTAACTGAAAAATTCTAAGATTATTATGAATTTTCTTAGGTCAAAATGTTTTTGAAAAAAGCTTAATAATTTTGTTTTGAGCACATTTTAAAGATACTTATCAATATGTCTGGTTCTTTAATAAGGAAGTAAGTATCTAATAAGCCTGCCTTTTCCTTATTTTCTTCTGAGGAAGAGTAAGTACCAAACAGAGGGACATTTAAATGACAATTATTACTTCCTCTGCTGTAATTGATTAATGAAATTATAAAACAAAGGCGACCGCGAGCATCAAGGTCACATTATTTCACAATCAAATTAGTATATCATGAGGTATTTACGCCAGTTAAATTATCTTGTATTAGTTATTTAAATTCTTTTTTTATTTTAAGCATCCAAGGTTATAATTAAATTATACTTTACTAAATTGATTAAAAAACACGCTAATTGATAGAAAGGTTTTTTTGTTTTTAAAGCAGTGTTTTTAATAACATTTATTCATATATTATTCAAAAATTTTGTATGATTAGGAAATTTTTGCTATAAGTTAAAGCAGGTGAACCGATATATAATATCAAAAATTATGGTTGACTTATTACTAAATGTAAAAGTTGATTTTAGAATTGGTATCTTGATCAACAGACTTCCTATACCGTGTAATGGATAATTAACAAATAAAGTCGCATCAACACAACAATTATTCCGACTTGTCTCCAATGACAGTTTGAGGTCAACTTTCTTTTGATTTAACCCATAAATTGAAGGTTTATTATGTGCTATCTAAATAAGAAAACTCTAATTTCCTAAATACAAATTTTCTAGTATTGCTTACACAAAATAAAATGCAATTTTAAAAGTTATTTATATCTTTAAAAAAATGATACTACTCTCTCTGTGACTATCTCTGCTACATAATTATTTTATGATTATCGTTTACAGAAAAATTCTAGTTATTCACTTATTTCAAAACTTTTAATTCTTATTCTCAATAATTTTACAAATAATAAATTTTTTCAATAACTTTTCTTTTTGCTTATTATTTTTACCTAGAACTTTTCCTATTCTTACAGCTATATAAAAAAAAAAATTTTGTTTTATTTAATTATGACGCATTTGAACATTGTGATTGAAATATACATGTTACGCCATATGTCTAATTTTAATAAAATAGATTTTTGTCATTTTCTAAAATAAAAATGATTACGCAAAATTTCATAAGTTATATAAGAATAAATTTATAGTTTTTATCGAATTCTTTTCTACTATATATAAATAATTTTTATTTATTTTATTAAGATTATGATATATAAAATGTGCTTCATATTTATATACTAAAGAATAGTTACATTCAAAATAATTATAATAATTTTTAAAATAATTGCGATAACAGTCTAAATTACATTTGACATCAATTGACATACAATTGGAAGATGTAGATGGGTATAGAAATAGGTTTTTTTCATAATATGTTTAAATTGAGATAAAAAGCTTTTTAGTGTGTGAAGAATCAAATATGTATGATTCAAGAAATCAAAGTCGTAAAAAATAGGATTAATATATGAAAAGTTTTTTAATTGATGTAAGATATTCTGTTTTAGTGATAATAATTTTTCTTTTGTTGTAAATTATATTTTAAAACCTTTATACACTTCATTAAAAAATTCTAAAAACAATTTTAAAGAAGAATTTTATTTTTTAACTAAATATTTTTTATATTAACCATGTTACTAGGGACTTCATCAAGATAGATTTTCGTTCGAAATATACTATCACGAAAACAGTTCAAAACATGCATTTGAAATATCTTTCATTATAAGTATTTTAAATCCCACTTGAAACATATCTGATGGAGGGATTTTAAAATTAGTTTCTTCTTCTCAAGGTAAGACATAAAAAGAAAGAAAGATATATCTTTGTTAAAATCTAGTTTTGTTTAAATAAAATACTTTCAAGTGATAATATGATTTTATAATTATTTCCATCATTATTGTTTTAATATATTCGCACAAACTGTAAATTAAAATAAATCTGTTCTAAAATTACCCCCCCCCCCCACCCACCACCACCAAAAAAAAATAAAATAACAATATTAGCGTTAAGAAGATTCCAAAAATTTAATTACATACATTTATATGTTCTTAAATAACTTGCTTCAGTATTTAGTATCTACATTAAGCAATTTTGTCTCTTTGATAGTTTTTTCAATTTAAACGATAAAGCAGATGAGATAAAGTTCTAAAACAAGTTCGTGCCTTAAAAAATATCCATGCAAAAGTATGTGGTAAAAAGCAATTAAAGAAAGACAAAATTATTTTTAAAACAAATTTGTCCCATTATTTAGATAAAAGTTTTAAAGTAATATATTAATAGCTATTTAGAAATCAGATTTAAAGGAAAATCAAGTGGGCTTCACACTGCATTTCTACTTCTAATTCAATTATTTTTAGGTTAGAATAAAATTTATATGAACAATTAGGAGCATCTGTCATTTTGTCAATTGGAGCATATGAACATTAGAGCAATCGATGAAAGTACAAAAACTAATTTTAAGTGTGTCGGATACGCTTTCACAATGTTTTGGATTTTGAGGATTTGTATATATATTATTGAAATAGTTAAAAAAATATTTGATTGAATAATTTAGATATATTCATATAATTTGCTTTAGCAATCAAATCTGAAAAATAACTTGAATTTTCCAGAATAGAATCAAAAGAAAATATTTAATATTTCGAAATTTAAATTAATTCAACATACTTTGATGAAATAATAGATTTATTATTTATAAATTTATTTGCTTAAAAATAAATGATATGAATATCATTCATTAATTTTTTAAAACTGGTTCTAAAACTCAGATTAAAATTTTGTATAAGAAATAGTATTCATAGAAAGTGTGTCTCCTCGTTAAGATACATATTCATATATTGCATTTTAAAAGTGCTCAAAAATAATATATGAGTGAAGAATAAAAAAATAAATCAATAAACTGCAAACCCTCGCCTCATTAGATGATTGTGAAAAATGGACTTTGGAGAGTGAATATTTTAAGTTCTACTAATTTGGAAATATTTGCAATACATTAAATATATTGAGAGAAATAGAGAGGACGATTTCACTGAGTGTATAATGTTATGTTCTTAAGGACTAAAAAAATGAGACATATTTAAGCTTGTGCACTTTATATAACTATGTCTATAGCAACATACAAATTTTAATATCTCTTTTAACAAAATGCAATATAACTAAAATAATATATGTATATATATTTTTTGCTACAATTTACATACAATTTACAATGCTATTTATAGTAATGTAGTGTAAGTGATTTATAAGGGTGAAACTTTTTATGTACAAGTTTGGAATATATTTGATCTTACACTTTACACTCACATACATACATATATATATATATAATGTAGAAATTTTTTTTTCACATTTTCTCAAAAGCTCACAAAGACATGAACGTATTGCAACAATTGGTTCTTTTTGCACACGCTGAAATAAAGAAAAAGAGACTGTTTTCAATACATAAAGTTACCCAGATAAGGCTTAATTTCATATAAGACTTAAAAAGCAAAAAGAATACAAAATGTTAGTTCAATTGCTCCATTTGCTTTTTGAGTGATTAGTTGAAAAGAAAACTTTCATGAAATAAATTATTTAACGATTCAAAAATAATAACCCCCACCATAATCATTCGATTTCAGATAATTATATAAATTTTATGAATGAAATGACAAACTATTATAAAGCCAGGTTGGATTTTTATGCATCTAGGCATGCTTAGAGCTTATATAATTTACATTACCAAATATAAGAATTACACCTTACAATGAGTATATTATTTTCATAGCAAACATTAAAGTTAACAAGTGTAATAGTAAATTGCAATTCGGAGTTCTTAATATCAACCATGAATTAGTTTATTTAAACTTTTAAAGGTTAAAATTTGTGCATTTCAGCCGTAGTAAATGTAGATCAAATTTATATTGATCATTAAACATATAATTATTTTATTGTGAAAAAAATTGCAAACACATTGCATTATGATTACAATTATGAAGCATTTTCATATGAAATAAAAACTTTCCTCCGAAAATCTGATATCTAATGTAGTCCCAAAATTACTAAGTACATGTGTTAATAACTATTTATCTTTTAATTAAGAATAAAAAGATTTTTTTTAAATATACTTGACATGATTGATACCATTTAATTTATTTTTACAAGTAATTTATATAAAACAAGTTAAAAATAATTATTTAATTTTATGTAATTTTCTTTACTTGATAAAATAATATATAACCAATCCTTCAAGTAATTATCATAGAATTACAATTCGTTCCTTTAAAGAATTTCTTAATACTAATAAAATGCAGTAATTATTATAAAATTTTAATTTTTTTTCCCACAAAAGTTTCTTTTATTGAGCTTGTAGTTATTGCGTATAAAATGTTAAGGTAAAATTATAGATCGAATTTGTATCATAAATTTGTACTAATCGGCATTCAACTTTAAAAAATAAATAAATAGTACTTCATTTGCTTAATTGTTAAATACATACCCATTTATTTAAAAAATAATTCAGTATCGTGTAACAATTTTTATATTCTTTTCACGTATCTAAAGTTATGTAAGCAAATAATAAAATAGAAGAAAATAAAAGTAAAATGAATTATGTGATTAAACAATTGTATGTGATGGAAGAGGTGAAAAAAAATTTATAATATTTATACATATTTCATATAAATTCGCAGTTTAATGCTATTATTGTCATTAAAAAAGTAATTAATGCTTATAACATTTGGAATTATATAAAAAAATATTCTACGAATATATAAAGCAGTGTTCTTTAAATAATTAGCATAATTATATGTGATGTTAAATACTCCGAAAATAGAAAATCATGATTTTTAACATTTTAAGTTAATCAAGATTAATAAAACAAGCTAACGACAGATTATAACATATTTTATAATAATGTTTCTAATTTAAAAAAATGTAATTATTGTAGGGAATGCAAAAATATATAAATTACCATTATTTAAAATTAGTACTCATAAAATAACATAATTAATAAAATTTTTCGTAAAAAACATTAATATAATAAAATATAAAGTAAAAGATAAAGTATATAAAAAGTAAGGTATTCTACATTTGTCTGATTAAATCTAAACAGAAAAAAAAATCTCAGGACAATATTCTGAATAATTTTCTTATATTTTTTAAAAATAACTGGTTAGTTGCTAATGAGCATATTTGATTAAAATTTCAAGGCAGTTTAAAGCGCGAACAATAGAGATATATATTTCATATCATACTGCTATTTTTCCCCCCTTTTTAGCTTTTCATATCGTTTATCTTGCTTTTTTTTCAATATATTGTAAAATTACTAAATCAAATAATAGATTTTTCAGAATCAAAAATATTTTTATAATTCTACTATAATAAGTGTATTAGGAATGAAACCCACATGCCGTACGGAAAAAAAGAAGGAAAAAAAAAGAATCGAGGTTTGTTTTAGTACAATATTTGATGAAGAAAAACTAAGCTATTTCAAAAGCATCAGTACTAAGTAAATAAGACATGTAGTATTTAATCGTATTTATAAATAATATAAAAAGTGTATTATATGAAATTACTTATTTAAAATTAACAATTATAATAATTTTTTTTTTATTGTACATGTTAATAGTTTATTTCTGAATATAAATTCATGACATAGATATAATTAAATTAGATATATATAGTTAAACATTCAAAAACTTATAATATTAGATAAAACATTAAAGATTTGACTTTGAAAATTATACTCTTTAAATTTAAAAATTATTTTGAATCCACATAATATGTATCTGATATTAAAATAGAGAATTTTTCCAGATATTCCAAAAAATAGCCAAACAAAATAGCTAAAAGGGAAATTTCTCTTAAATGAAATAGTAGTTGATTGTCAAAGGAATATTAGTTGCATACTGTAATAGTTTTTTTTATTAAATTTTCTTAAAATTTGAAAACTTAATACATATTAATTTACAGTTTGTGTCAGATAATTTATCTATACTGAATAATGCTCAGACATAAGACTTACAAAAACAAATAAAAGTAGCATAGAGGGAAAAGGTTTATGCAAATTATTATATTCTTTACGACTATTTAGCTTTAGGAATAGTCATAGCTAAAAGTGACAGTTTTGAATTCAAAATATATAATTTTCCTAAAATTGCATAAATAATGTTGAACAGAAAATATCTTCACCAAAGTATAAAATATTTACATTTACAGCAGACGAAAATATTAAATGACATTAAAATAGAAAGATGAAAAAAATATAACTATCTTTTTTACAGAATCTACATATAAATGAAAACTATAGGTTAAGATGAAGCAAATAGTTAGTTTGCTTTTTAAAAGCACCATTTCATAAACATGCACATAACGAGAAATTGTGTTTTTCCAGCATTATGTTATGCGACAGATTGAGAGGAAAAATATTAAGAAAAATTCCTTGTTCAGAAAAAGTATATATAGCAAAGAATTTAAAATACTCAACAAAGATTACGTCATTTACATGATAATATACTCTATATAATTCAAACAGTTGGAATATAAATTGTAGTTGATAAAATTAACTATATTATATTTTTATCATATAAAGAGTATGTGACTAGGTAAAACTGTTTTTATCAATAAAAAATCTATGTACCTTTGATAAATATTTTATGTTTGTGTAAATATATATATTTCATAATAAAGATAATTATTGGAAAAGTTCTTACTTATATGACCAACACTTAGATATTTTTTTCTTTGAAAGCAGTTTTGAAACTATGAATAAAATATATGTACCACATAATGGAAATTAAATCATCGATTTTCGGAAGACTGAGTCTGTGGCTGAAATTATTTGTTATTGGCTGAAAAATTAAATCTTTTCTTGTACATAATAGGAGCGGTGGAAAGAGATAAATGCTGTCACAACACGTTCATCATTTAGCTGACTGATTTCGGAAGACCACATATAATCCAAAGAGTTCTTTTCAATTAGAAAATTCTTTACAAAAATTTCAAGTCTCACTCAATTGATGTCACACATTCAAAGAATAATATATGACACTTTCATCTTTGTGAGGTCCTCCGCTAGCTATGGTATCAGGCACAGGCGCGTGGTACAAAGAGTCTGTGGAGATTTTTGGTGACGAGCTAGCACCTTCAGGTACTCCTCTCTCGTCATTGGCGACCCCGGGATGCGGTGGAGGCACCTGCAGCATGGGGGGTGACACAGGCATAGTTGACAATGAATGAGGGGTCGCCGGATTCGGGCAAGTCCTGGGATCCCAACCTTTCGTGGGTAATGTCCTTGTGCTGCCATACATGCTTTCTGCATAAGAATGGTACCTTGTGTCCGGATGTGGTTTTCGATGCGTGTAAGGAATTGTGGCGCTGCCAGGAAGCTCTGTCAAAGCTACAGAGGCTCTATGTATATGCATAGGTGCCTGCGACCTACCAAGAGCCATGGGAGGACCATAATGCTGTCCAGGGCCATTTTCAGGCCTCCAGTTAGGGTCTCTGCTCCAAGACCTTAACTGATCGGCTGACCTAGGGTAGGGTGGTCCATGTCCAGGTTCTTCGAACACTATGAAAGGATCCATTTTGTTTGTACCATGACTCTGAACGTTGTCGGACGGGTTAGTTTGGATTCGACTTTGAACTCCACGCACTGATGGCCGACGAGCGAATCCGAAAGTTGGATCGTCGTCTTCTTCAGCCACACTGTAGCGTTTTCGAATCCGCTCGATGCGACATGTATCTTGCTCTACGAACTTAGCAAGTTCATCAGTATTGTTGCCATTCGTATTCGGTGGTTGAGAAGTTCTGCTCACATCCGGAGGAACACTACATGGATACCCTGAAGCACAACCATTTGCACATCGAACATAATCTGCAGGGACTTGAGCAGAACGAGCATGTCCATCTCCACTTCTGCCAACCATGACACGTTGGATCACTCTCCAGTCTCTAAAATTCCTAGGAACTGTCATAGAGGCACTGTTCCTCTGATCTGACCATTGCATTTGAGAATTTGAGGGATGCACTACCATTCGGTTGGGAGTGTACGGCAATGTGTGTGTCATCAATTGGGATGCATGTCCAGAACAAGACACCCTTTGTCGAGGAAGGGAGGGATGATGAGTTTGAGGATAACCATCATGTCGAACATAATAACCTCCTTTGTTATTAGGTGGCATGGCAACTCTATGGTAATATTGGGGTTGTTGGTAAGACAAGGCGGTTTGATTTGAAATATCATCTTCAGATGAAACACTATGCACCATTGAGCTATTTGGTGGAACACCACCAGCTGATAAAATTACATCTGGAGGCTTTGAGTGGAAATTAATTGGACCATCAATATCTTTTTGCTGTTCGTCAATAGTAGTCAACCATTTAAGTTTCTCCACAAGAGATTCTTGAGAAAGCAATGGAGATTTAGGTCGAGGATATTTAACACCAGGTTGCTGACGTCTTTTTGCTTCGATACCCCTAAAAAGAGTACACTGTAGAGCATTCTTTTTAATGATTCGTCTAATTTTAGAATTGCCATGTGCCATACCACGGAAACTTTCTTCGTCGTAATCATCGGCATCTTCTTCATCATAACCTATGTCATCTAGACGAATTTCTTCCTCAACTTCTCCACTACGTGAATCTGAAGAAGTTGAGTCATCTGCATCTTGTGGTGGATCTTGAGAATTGCCACTGTTAACAGATTGCTCTCCAGAGCTTTGACGACTTAAACTTTCACCATTTACTTTATCAATTGCTTTAACTGGCTGAGTACCTTGAACTCCTTTTCCCATCAGTGATTCTCTAGGAAGGGGTCGCGGTTTTTCATCAGTCACAGATACATCCGGAGAATTGTCATGGAAAACATCGTTTCGTCGATCACTAATGCTGGCATCGAAAGACTCCGACTGATTTTGAAGCTTGTTCGAAGTATTATCGGGATCAGTTGATTGCTCACTTTCATCTTCATATCTGACTATGATAGTATCCTGAGACGAGATGCTGCAATCACTGTCTGCTTCTGATAAATTTCTAGAGTGAGTTTTGTTGCTACTATCCTCGTGACGTATGGTATCCATTCCGAATTTCGAAGAGGGGAATAGATCGCATTCACTCACGGGTATGCCACACTCAGCAGCAGTTAGGCATGTGATAAGAGAGCGAAAATATTCTTCACTGATCTCACCATTCGTGCAGCAGTCAGTTCCGAACTCAGAGCTGAGCTCATGAAACACACTATTTAACTCTTCATCTACAGCAAATTCTCTCTCGGCTTCGGAAAACCTTTCAAAGAGTTTATCGCTCTCTTTGCTGCTTTGGGTTTCTAACAGTATTTCGTTATTAACAGGAGTCTCACCAGTTTCACTTTTGGTTTCACTCGCGGCACTGTCGGCATTTTCCGTTTCTTTCGAAACGGCGACGTCACCACTGTGATCCTCCTCCTCCTCAGGAACTAAAGGCGTTGGAGTTTCCGGTTTCTGTTCAGCATCATTCACCACCGCAGTATCAGGTAGAGGTTCCTCAGGAACGGGGGTGATCTCTGCTGGCGGTTGTTGCTCTTGTTTGGCAGGCGGATCGTCACTGTCACGGTACTCAGCTGGTGGTTCGAATGGCGGCACATCTTGGTACTCGATGGGAGGTTCGAACATATAGTAAACTTCGGTATAAACAATGTCCGGACCCGTGGTCAGTTGCAGCAGCTGGATGCCTTCATTCTCGTCGGAATAGAGAGTAACTGCCTCATCGAAAGTGACTCTTCCTCGCTGCCTCTTCCCAGATCTATTGCTCTTTTTCAGGACAGATTTCAACTCTTTCTTTCCACCGTCACCGTTCATTGCGGGAGGGGGGTCGTCGAAGCTCACCTGCCGCTTGACAGCATGTCCCTTCTTGGCGTCGTGATCACCGTTCATGTTCTGGTCGCTCACCTCCATCGGATGGTCACTGGTAAGATGGCTTCCCGATGGTGCGGCCGTACCGTTCGCGGAAGGAGGACTAGAATCTCTTGTTTCTGCCGAGTCGGCGGCGGTGATCTCTGCAGGGGCTGATGATTGTCGCCCCGGCGACGTTTCAGTCGCTGGCACATCCTTCTCGTCTTCCTCGCTTGAATCGTCGTCTATGTACTGAAAGTGTTCGCAGTCAAAGTCCGATTTCAAATGGGTCACAGGACTGTTGTTGTCATCAACAGCGGGTACGGAGGAGCCCGGACCACACCCACCGTAGCATCCCGGCGGTGTCAGCTGCCGTTCGAGGCGGCCGATCGATGCTCGCTCTCCGTCCTGCGCAATGGGTGGCAGGTCTCCGCCGCTCACCGAGCATCCCCTTCCGCCGTCACTCCCTTTCCCCTCCGCGGAAGTGAATGCATACAAAGAATTGTGGACTTCCGTTTCGATCTTCATCTTCCGGTGACGTAGATACAGCTGAATGACCAAGCACTGACCTTTTAGTGCACAAATAATGAAATTTCGAAACACCCCTTACGTCCAGCGAAATTTCAATTTTAGTTTTTTCACTTCAATTCCAGTATTAGAAGAATTCGGTACGATGCATTTATTTTTTAAAAATTCCTTTTCTGTATCAAAATTCTTGCTTATTTAGCAGCTAATGAATTCAATATTGTTGTAGTAGGTTCTCATGTTCTCTCAAATTTGAATCTTTCATCGCATTTAAAATTACCTGCAAAACAAGATATAAAGGTTATTAAGGAACTATGACCAAAATATATATTAGCAATGTTTTATATAATATACAGGGAACAAAACTTTTAGGAAACGTTTATTTTTATTTAAATTAAAAAATTATGTGTTCCAATAAAAACACATAAATGCACAATAAATAATCTAAAAAAATAATCTTAAATAATCTAAAATATCTATTTGAAGATGAAACGAGCAAAAAGCTAAAGAAGTTGACAAATATAAAATTTATGTTTAAATAACAATTACCAATTTCAAAGACATTTTACCTTATTTGCAATTTATTAGAAAATAATAAAGATGAATTAAGTAATTAGTTATCTTTGAAAGACGAGAAATAGTTAAAGAAAATATGAGGACAAATTTAAAAAATTTAAATTCTTTTTTCAAATTATACATATGTGGTATTTTGAAATAATGTTTCAATAAAATTGGAATCATTAATAAAAATTATTATATTAAAGAAAAAATTATTTTTCTCTGTGAAGTAAAACTCTTGATGAAATGAAAGAAATGTACAGGAAGGATCTGATGAGATATTTTTTATTAATGAAAATATTGTTTCTACACTAATTTAGATTGAATTTTATAAATTAATTGTATTTCGAAATATTCTAATAATCTTCATGCAGTACAGAAATAATATAGTTCTCTGTTTTTAATCAAGCGCTTTATTGACTCAGAAATTACTCGGTTTTAATTCCCATAAGAATTTATGGATAATTAAATTATTTGAGTGTGTGTGCAAGTGAATACATTGCTTATGCATAACAAGTAAACATGAGTTTCGTTTTTAAATGATAAAAATGACCTGATTTATTAAACTTATATAATTTATTTATTACCTTATATAATTTTACATTATTTACATAATGTAAAATTATATCACATACTTTATTAATAAATTAAAGTCTAAGTAATAAATTATTGATGTGCGTTAATAAATTTTATGTGTGATTAAAAATTTTATTCTTGATTGCAATAATCTAATTTAACTAACGGTTGTTGTGTTCATATAGCATGAATATTTTATTTAATTTTGTATAAATGTCTTCTCTTCGCTTATATGAAACGGAGATTTGGATACAGAATTACTTAAATTATTTATTATTTTTTGACAACTGACTAACTATTTTATAGTACTATAACCATTACTTTTACAGAATTATGTTTTAAATAGACAAATTCGATACTTCAGTATGGAGACAAAATTTCACATGAAGTGTAAAAGTCTTTGTTTATTTTAATTAAAAAATTCCTCTTAAGTTCAAAACTGTTTCTGTGTCTTTTCCTTGCACAATATAAAAACGAAAGCAGCAGAAAACAGATGGAACTGTTATTCTACTCTGATTTCACCAAGTGAGGAGCGAGTTTATGACACTATAATACATATGAGTACAGCGAGCAAGCTTGAATGTCACCATCAGCTATGTCACTGTATCCTCCTCATGCTTGTTTGCAACTAACAAATTATTCTTTCAATGTTATTTCCGTTTTCTTTGTCGACACAAAACATTACCCTCGGTGAAAAGACAGAGAATATTTCGGAATCAGGGAAATGCACAAAAAATGAGTTCTGGAAGTTGAACTTCCGCATGAATTTTGTTTACTTTTACAATGTCAAATGTAAACGAGGCACAGAAAACTTTCAAACAAATAAGATTTTTATTTTTGTACACATGCATTTCCTCTCTAAAAAGCTAAGATTACATTGTTGAATTTGCATAGAATTAATTGCTATTATAAATATGTGCTTTCATTTGAATAAAAAAAGACGTCTTTCAGAAACGAAAATAGCAAGTTGAATAAAAGCTTTTCCCAGAAAGTTGTATTTTGTAATTCACTGCGACTTTTTCAGTATTATTTAGTAATAGCTGACATTTTTTTTTTATCCAGATTGATAAAATAAGCTTTAGACGTTTAAATTTTATCATTTTTTAAGAACTTTTTTGAGAGCAGTCTTCAGTTAAAATGTAAATCTTAAATTTTGTATTCTTGGTTGGAAAAATGGTAAAAAGAATCATAGCTTAAAAACCAAAAGCAAAGATGTACAACTGAAATGAAAACAAATTGACTAAAGTATAATTTTTTTGGTAGGTGTGCTAAAAAATAATGAGGAAATTTTGATATGAGAATGTTTTAAAGAAACAAGATGGATATCATTAAATATACACTTGATGATTAATATATATATACACCGAAATTTTTTGAATTAATATACTAAAGATTATAACAAAATTTTTAGATTAGTCTCTTGATTGATAAAAAATATCATTAATTTATAAACCTCTTTGTTATTAAGGTTTTTCAACTAATATAAAAGCTCAGTGTTTCACTGATATGACGCTCAAAACAAAATTTTACACTTAAAAATATAATGTTCATAAGAAAATTTGTTAATAAAATTCTTGTATGACAAACAATTTACCATATAAATTGGTATAGCAAAACTACTTACTTTCTAAACATCACTCACTTTTTGGTTAATTTAAAGGACATCTTAAAAACATTTTGCTCAATTTAAAAAAAAGTAATGGTTACATAATTAAAACACCAAATTAAATAACCCATTATTATGGATAAAAAAAGATGGCCTCGTAAGTAACCTTTGAAATATGGACAAAAGTTATGTATAAATTTTCTGAAAAAATCTAAATGAATAAAAAATCATTTATCTTGTTAATAAAAGATTGTCTAAAGATGAGAAACAAAAAAAAAAAAAAAAAAGATGAATTAAGAAAAAAGGTACAATGAACGCAAAATGTAAAAATGTAGAATCTAATATGCATAATTAAACTAACAAAAAATCTAAATATTATAAAGGAGAATATTAATAAAATTTTTAATTTATTTCTCTAAGATCCGCATACACAATAACGTTTTATTTCATAACAAAATATGCTTTAACGAACTACGAAAATATCGGCATAACTTTGGGAAATAAACTTTATATTTTTACAAAACATTTTGAAACTCTTAGTCATTGAAGCGAGTCATGTCTAACTTTTGGCAAAAAATATATCAAATTAGATCTTTGATCCAGTCAAATATCATGTTTCATCTATGTAAAATAGATGCAAATTACTATTCTTTAATACATGCAGTTCAAAAAAGTAAGCAGGAGCATAAGTACACACACTACGTTGCCAAGAATAAATATCATAAAATTCATTATCTTCGAATGGGTTTCAAGATTGGATACTAGATGAAAATTAACTATTTATTATTATATGAATTTAGAATAACGTAAATACAAAGAAATACAATTAAAATAAATGAAAAGATCAAACTATCGAGAAATTTAAACATGTCACAATCAAAAAATAAATGCTGAAATATATTTCACTTGACTAAATTATAAAAATTTTTTTAATCAATCATAAATAAATATACTCCTTTATCTTAAGAAAAATATCTAAATAAATTAACTGAAAAGAGATTCTACCAAAAAATCATTCCCAGAATAAAATATATAAAAATAAAATTAAGGACTTCAATTGAATTTTTTTTTATATATAAAAACATTTCCAATATTTTTCGAAAATTAAAAGCTTAACGATTTTACAAAACTTTTCTTAAAGGTTACACAAATCCAATAGTGTTTCTATCTATCCATTTCTGATAGGGAAAAGATATACCTACACTTTTCAAATCCCACAAAACTGAAATTTCTCCCATTTCAATTGAAGAATTCTCAAAATCTTTGCCGGAAAAAGTCCAGATGTTAATAGTTCCCTGTTCATTTCCTTGGCAAAGGAAATATTATAAATCTTGATTTCTTTTTCTTTGGTGAGGGAAAGAAAAAAAAAAGATGCACAACTCTCTCACTGTCTATCAGAAAGCTGTTGCAGGGCGTACCTTACATTTCCCCCTCTCGATAAAAAGGGGAAGACATTTAATTTTTTTTCCCTCTTCAAAGCTGTTGCCGTAGTAACCGAGGGTAATATATGAGCAGCTAGGAGCAGATGTGAAAAGAAACTTCAGTATCTTCTTTGATTATCCACATCTATACATTAAGGAAAAAAATGTGTAACTATTAACAGCCCAAGCTATTTCCTGTGTTTTACAGATAACAAGCGGGGAAAAAAATGAAATGAATGATTATTATTAAAAAGATATATTCGCATACGATATTTCCTCTTTTGAAATTTTTAATATTTTATCCTTATTTTCAAAATACTTTTTATTGCTTATTTATGCAGATTAAATTTATTTTTAGTTTTAAAATTTTTGATTTTCGCATTTATAGTTTTCTGCACCTATATTGACGTTAAAATTGCCTCGAAGTTAAAGTTGGCAATGAAGAAACAATACTCTTTTAACGACATCATTTTGGAAAGGAATGTTTTCAATAATTGAAATACTCAATTCTTATTAATTATCTTATTATAATTTCTTAATTTCTCAGTTCAATGAATGTGGTAATTTACCATGACTGCTTAAATACCGATATGATGAAAATAGTTTGATCCTCTATTGTGTTAAAATCAAATAACTGATTGGTTTTTAAATTTAGAATGAGGTTTCCTTTGTATAATCTTAAGTTAAAAAAATAAATACACTAAGAATTCCTTATTCTATAAATTGCAATTATGGTAGATATATTTATAAGCATAAATGTATTTATTAATAGGAATTTTCCCGAGATCTTAGAAAATACTTTTCTAAAGAAATATTTAGAAAATTATTAAAAATTTCTTTAAATCAGACACATTTCTTGAGGCACAAAAACTTCAAGACTATTTTTACGGTCAATTCTGAGTAACATGAGATTGAGAAGTCAATAAATTATTACGAAATATAGAAAGTATCAATAGTTTTTTTGCGAAATTTTCTCAAATGGCAAAAAAGTAAATGCTAATAAAATATACGGAATAAAACAAAAAATAAATAAATAAGAAGCGATTGGATCATTAATTCTCAAATTATGACTTAAATATTAACTTCAGAAACACTAACTTAAAACACCGGAACTACTCGGTGATATTAATGATATGAAGGAAAGATATTTTAAATTCCTTCTATACGATTGCAGTTTAAAAATGTTCTTTTTAGAAATATTTGATTAATTGAAATTTTATTCTTTTACAATAGCGGAAAAATAAGCTATATAATGTATCAGAAATTTCTGAATAACTTGCATTTACTTATATTAGAATAATATTATTTTTATGAACATTTCAGGCCCTAATAAACATATTCTTATTTAGCGTAAAAGAACAAAAAATAAAATAGACTAAATAGGCTTATGTAATTTTAATCAGCATAGTATTTTTTATATAAAATGGTAATTCTAAATTTAAATTTCATTAAATTTTAAGATAATAAAATTAATAAAATAATAAAAGTTTAATTTACTTGTTTTCCATATTTTACTGCGTATTTATTAGTAGGAAATGTCATTAGCAATATTTCTTGTAATTCATTCTCAATAATATATTCTAAGCTAATAGTTCTTAACCAAATTCAGATAAAAAGAAAACTAAATAAAACAGAAAAACAAATTGTTCCTAGCAAACTCAAATTAACACTGTCATCAGTCAAAACTTCTAATTATCTTTTTTAATAATAATATCAGTAATTCCACATCAGCAAAGTTAATGTGCTCAAACCGCTTCCATGCGATTCGATTGCTTTAGCAATGTTGCCATTCTACGACTACTAAATTTCGAAAATCGAATATTGCGTTCTCAACTCGCATTTTTCGGCCGCTGTTTCTCATTAAAAGGCAGGACTAGAAAAATGTTTATAGCTGAGAGAAATGATTCTCTGGAGAAAAGAGGCGTATGAAGGCTTGCATGCCAAGTTGTAATTAAAATGCATCCCGCGAACAACTCATAATAAATTTAAGAGAAGAACAATGCAAAAATCGTCTGCGTGGTTTATGGTCGCCTAGTTAGCGTGAGAATAGAACATCATGTATATCAGTGTGAGAAAGGATTTAATAAAGGACAAAAAAGCAACAGCACCATTTATATATATGTAATAGCTTGTTGACAAATATTTGGGTAGAAAATATTTTTATATGAGACATAATAAAATTTGTTTTTACATAATCATCGTATGAATAAATATCATTAAAGTAAAAATATTTTTATAAATTTAATTTATGACACATTATTATATTTCTACAAAAATTATAATATTATTATTACGAATATTCATTTTAATATGAGAATAAAATGGCAACAATTTGAAATAAAAATCGGTGAGTTTATATTTTTCGAAAAGATGTGTGAACAATATATTTTAAATACATGCTAGTGAAATGGAGTATATATTGATGATAATTTAAATTTGATAAATGTATAAATTTTTAAGTATGTAAGAATATTTTCTAACTATCCCCACAATTTCATTTTTTAATTATAAATATTAAAATGCTTAAATTTTTCCTACCGAAAATAAAATTTTCTTCCTATTATTTTGAATTAAAAATGTAAGCGACTTTTATGTGCTCAAATTTTAGATATAATTTAAGGAAATCTTAAAATTTCTCACACAGACAGATGTTTTCTTTCCTTGTTTCTACTTAGCTAAAATAAAATAAGAGTGCGCTCAATAATAAACAGAGCTGAAGAAGCATTTGTTATGAATTTCTAAATTTTCCTCTTAATTTTTCTCACAGCATTAATCATCAATTTGACGAGTAAAATAGTTTAACAGGTCATATCAAATTTGCAGCTTGCAACAAATATTTTTATAGACAAAACGAAAAAACTTCAATAAATGTCACATTTTAAAAATGTTCAAAATCCGTACTTCAAAAGCATTAATTAATACTTAATTATTAGCTTGAGTCGCTTATTAAGAAATAACTTGCATTTATTTCAAGTTCTCATTGTGTTTTACAAGAGTAACGTTTTTGAAAACTTTTAAATAACTCTGCATAAAATCTCCAATATGGAAATCTTTAAAATAGTAGGAAAAAAACCCATTTCTATCCGTGTCAAGTAATAATACGGAATACAAATTAAGATACTGGTGTCATAAATATAATTGGGATAAAGTAGGGTTAGGTATCTAAATATGATGCATGACAGATAATAATCGAAACTTTAAAGAAAGGTTCAAATAAGATTACTGATGAAAAGTAAGAAAAATATTCCTGTTCAGGAGCATAATTTATTTCAGAACGCGAAAATAAAATAGTGTGAGCGTGTTTTAAATTCAGAAATAATTTACTTCAATGAGAAGTTATTTACACTTATAAAAGGAACCATTTTTATGAAACCTGGTTCAAAATAGTATAGACATTAAAATAAATGTTGAGATAGATTGCCATGAGTAAACATTTCCTGAATAACATGTACACACAAGCAACTTAAAAATAAATAAATAAATAAAAATTAAATTAAATTTAAAAAAAAACAAGTACTGTTTTTAAATTAAAGTGTACTGTTTTTAAATTAAAAATTTATAAATGTACTTTCTTACTAATGTAAAAAAGATCTATCATCTTTATTTTTGTAGGAAAGAAAATATATTTCTTCATTTATTTCTCGTCATTAAAATAGTTGTCAAATATTTTCAGATTGAGTTTCAATGAAATTTGCCATCTGATTCGACCATCGTAGATATGATCATGGCAATAATTAAAAATATGGTGTTTTAAATTGTAGAACAAGTTGTAGTACATGGCGGAAACTAGATAGATGATGTTTTAAATTCCAGAACAAATTGTTGTTACTAGGCGCTAAGCGATCATATTGCTTCTTGCCAAATGAAGCAATTAAGTCCTGAGAATCATTAGTAACTTGTGGACAGGCTTTGTCATGATCAATCCTATTACTCATGATGTTGTTCCATTTCTTTTGGTTTTCATGCTCGCAACTTTGTTAAAGCTTAACAATAGGTCTTATGGTAAGTTCCATATCCTAGGCAGATCTACCAATTAATTTTAGCCGCTTTTAAACCTTTTAAATTGAGAAAATGAATAATGGAATATATTTTACAGTTGATGGTATTTTCGAGATAGACAGAGTCGTTTTACACAATCAAAAGTCAAATTCTTCCTTAATACCATTTGTGGCTTGTCAACAGGTACAATGGTGAATGATATTGATTAAATTTTAGTACTTTTAAAATAGTTATTCTAAAATAAAATTATCTTAATAAAATTTTTAAAATATCGATATCTTTCATATTAACATTCATTTCCCATTTAATTAAATAAAAAAAAGCGGGTAATATAATTATTGACGAATAAATAAAAAATAATTTGAAACTTTTCTAAAAAATTGTCAACGACTTGAAGATACCAAAAACTTTGTTGATAGAATAAAAAAGAAATTCCGATAAAAGATGGTCCTCATCATTTTGAATTTGACAAAAAAAAAAAAAAAAAAAAAAAAAGAAATAATAATAATAATAAAAAATATAATTCGAAAACATTGTAGCACGTTCGAAAGATGCGACGCTAATGTGAAAAACAAAGACTGGACAAAAATAATGCAAAGGACACAAGGAAACGTGATAAATTAACAATAACACGATAATTAACGATAAACTTAATAACATTTAAAAAGCAAAAAGTGTAAAAGATTTGAATTTATATTAGAAGTAAGAAATTTAAACGAAAAATTGAAATGGAAGCCAAAAAACTCTAAAGTATAGCAGAAAGAAAACTTTATTTTATAGAAATTTGAAAGAGGCTAATATTTAAGCCAATTTTTCAATATTCCCTCGTTTTCAGTATTATACAAATAAGTGCAAGTCAGTCGGAAATTTCACATATTTTGAAACTAACTTTAAATATGGTTTGAAAAGTTATTATTCACTGGATAAGATTCAATCAAATTTTTAGAAAATGAAGGGAAACTTATATGTGGATAGGAAAATGCTAAACTAAATGTTCATTAGCTTTAAATTTTGAAAAAATAAGCAACCGTTCTGACAGCAAGGATAGCATTTATATACCTAGGGATTGAACAGACAGAGAGTGCATTGCACATACAGGTACATCTGCGTAATGACATTATTCATCAATGGTAGTAGCTGACGAAAGTAGACGAGGGAGTTGCATTGCAATTACTGACCGCAAGTTTTCTATTGGTGAGAAATTTGAGATGTTGGCCATAACAATCTTCGAACATCTTCTATATAAAGGAATATTCGTATAATGATAGCAACATGAAGTTATGCATTCTTCTGCTGAAACACAGCATTTTGTAGAATTCTAATAAAAGCTAGAATCATTGCCTTAATACAATAGGAATGAAAGACTCTGTTCAAATTATAGTAAATGACAACAAAAGGTGACCAAGAAGTATCCAAAGGCATTTAACATCATAATTCTTAAGTGATTAGTTAAAGCGATGATACTGAATGTATGCTGGCAATGTGCATCTTTCAAAAGGTCACCAAACGCATCATAATGCTGAAAGCAGAAACTGGATGGATACGCCTGAAAATAACGATATTACGCCATTTCGGTGTCCAAAATCTTCGTTGATCATTCCATTGTAAGCGCTCCTATCTGCGATGTGTCCTCCAGAATAGCCAAAGCCATAACTCCTATTGATGGTCCATGCTACTATAAACATCAGAAAACTGTTCCTATAGACATATGTTTCTTGTAAATGCTGTACACTCTACTAACACCAAATAAGTACAATGTCCATCGTCTCGGATGTCAGTAATAGCGGAAGGCTGAGCTCCCTACAATGTTCCAAATGATAGTCCTAAACCTATCGATTCTACATTCTGCAAAGAGTCACATCATGTCGACCGACAGAAGCAGCAATACCTCAAAACGATAAACCATAATCCCGGTGGGCTATAATTCGTTCACCATCAAAGTCAGAAATGTGTACCAAGGAGCATTTTTTCTCGAAACAACGTAAATATATTCAAGTGAAATTTGTTTATGAGGAAGCAATTGCACAGTTACTTCACTTGAACACATTATAGATTTCGCTTCCATCGCTTATTTTACAAGAATGCATTGAAAATATAATCATTTGCATCTCACGGCATCATAGCAATTTTAATGAACACTAGTGTATATCATATTTATATCCCATTTTAAGATTTTAGATTTTATTAAAGAGTTATCTAGAAGAATAATTTTTATAAAACGATGTTGTTATAAAACGAAGGTAGCTAGATCACTGATGTTCTGGTAACAAGATTTATATGCCGTGCGGTTGAAATGTAAATTTTCAAAGCTTAAATCGTTTAATTTGATTTTTTAGAAAAGCAAAATAGATTTAATACAGTTTAACCATTCTTATTAACAATGTTACTTTTTGTCTAACTGCCAAGCAAATCAAAAATCAACATGCGAAAGAAATGCATCATCAAACGCAGAAATTTTAATTAAAAAAAGTTGCGTCATATTAAATATCAAACTAATTTCTGTCCCTTAGATTCATCGAAGCAATATTTTTAAATTTTGCGCAAGAAAAAAAAAATCAAAAGTTTCCGAATACCATAACGCAAAATGGCCGCTCTAGTAAAAGCATCCTTTGAGAATAATCGAGTTATGTCGTTCAATAAAGGAAAAAGGAAATTTCAACTTGGAGAGGAATTTAATTCCCTGCAGCAAAAGACAATCGATCCCATTACTTATTTCAGGATCTTCAAACGGAAAAATCCAATTAATTTCAACAACCTGCTGGAACCGTGTCTCCAGAAATTGCGAATCTCAAGGCAAACCAATAATGGCAAAAGAATCAGTTTCAGTAATGAGTTCCAAAGAAGAAAAAGAAGCCGTGTTGAAACATGAGCCTTTTGGTCTCTGTGAAAGCATCTGTAACATTCCGGTTTTAATTATTTGTTTTTTTTATATATATTATATAAAATATATGCATCCTCAAAAATTCTGATTAAATTTTTTATGACAGAAAATTCACTTGAAAAGCTAAATGATTACTTTTCTGTTTCCCATAAAGAATATACATAGAACAAAAATATTACAAGAAACAGAAATAGGATATTATAAACACAAAGGAGTTTATGATATTTTTTCATTAAAAATTAGAAATCTTATTTATATATATGTATATAACTTGTAGATTATTAATTTTGACATATATTAAAATACGTACATTTAGAATTTAAATAATTCGTTCTGAATGACATATTGATGATTTAATCATTGATTTAAACGAATTAACATTCAATTAATTTTTCCTAAATCATTTATTATATTTTACTATTATTATTCATATAGCTTTTAATAATTTAAAGCTAATAAGCAAAATAAAAATAAAAAAAAACATGTGAAACATACATATTTCGTATTTAAAAAGATTGAAAATGTTAAAATTTTTCAGAGATATATGCAAATATTTTGTTTTCAAAAGAATTTATTCAATGAATTGAAATCTTTGAGACGCTTGAAGGCATGTTTTGCAATGCATTTTTCTTTACTTTAGGTATTGAATTTAAAGTCATGCCTTTTTTCTAAGTATTTGTAACACCCACCTTAAAAAAAAAAAAAAAACTTTTCATTGACCAAAAAAAAGAAATGAAAAATATTAAAATTTCTAGAATATAAAAAGGGGAACGATCGCTTAAAAGCAAAAAGCCTACTAAACATCCAACTGAATCACCAAACTCTTTTCCCGATTTCGATTTGAAGCTCCTCTTATTAAATGAATAAGGAGTCAAGCAGCTTTTTGATGTTCAAGCAATTTTCATCGATTTGAACCAAGGCAACATGAACAAAGTGGAATTTTCTAAAAATGCCGATGATGTATTGAAAATGTAAAGTGTTTTTTAATATTTTATTCATCGTATCTTTCGTTTGGGGCACCATTTTTAAGAATTTTACCACGAATAAAAGATCTTAGCACTGATGAATTGATCGAGATGCTTTGTGTAAGCAGAGCGGTTTAATGCGAGCAGATAAACTTTTCTTTCTCTTGCAATAAAATGGATAGATGTTCTTAAAAGAGAACGAAAGTATAAGTGGCATTGACAAATTATTGATGCGCACGTAAGAACGAACATGAAAGGAGAAGAAACATCTATGTGAGGAAATTAAAATGCATAAAGCAGTTTTTCAGATTATTCATTGAATATATATATATATATATATATACTGCCCTCAAAAATCGCAATTTTTAAGTTTTGAAAATTCCCTACTTATTCTTATTGTGAATTTAAATTTTTATAAATATTTTAACCTAGAAAAAAAATGAATGCAATAGCACGATCCTATTTTAATCACAAATCATTAAAAGTAGTATACAATCACATGTCTTAATCTATTTTGGTTTCCTTTTTTTGTGATGTTTGATTCTTATAAGCATATTATTAAAGGCAAAATAATTTCGATTATTTTTTTAGATAAATATAAAAATTTTATGTTATTGCTTTTGTACACAATAAAAAATGGTAAAAATGGAGTTATAGACTTACTCGAGACTACTTGCTCATTCCAATAAATCCAGTTTAAAGATTATTGTCATAGGTGATAAATTAAAAAGAAGTTTCCGTAGGAGGTTATTTATTCGCTTTCTTGAAAGGGGGGGGGGGCTCTACGTTTCAACTTCTGAATGTGGATCTTATCACGTGATGATTAATTTTCGGAAATTAAATCATAAAATGTTAAAAACGAGTAATAACTCTCTATAAGAAAATTTAAAATTTATTCATAAATAATAGAGAAGTACCTCATATTAAAATCCTTATATTAGAATTCGTGTACACAAAATTTAATTAATTATTTCAAAGACAAAGAAATAATAAATTAATTAATAAATGAGTGATATTAAAGAATATGAGCTGAAGATAATATATTTTAGAAAAATAAATATGAAGAAACATTAGCATTTTATAATTTTCCTATAAATTATAATTTCAGAACTATTATAAGGGAATACATTTGTAATTTTTTTTTATATTATTTATGTCGATTGAGTTTATGCAAATTGTCTAAATTTAAAATCACAATATCAGATATTTATGTGAAGGAATACTTTTTTTAACAATTACTATTGATTGCATGAAAAATGTTTTTGAATTAAAAATGTCATATGTTGTTACTTCAGTCATTTGTGATCAATTATAACATTACAATAATTTTTACAAAATAGCAATACTGGGGCAAAATATATTATGCAAATAAATTCTATTCTTACAGATTGAATATAAAGCAGGGATTACATTCGATATTCATAAATACAGAACATAATGAAATCTATTTTAATTTTTTTTGCATCTTACTGGGTATAATCTCAAACATTAACTCTATATGTAAGGAATTATAATTTATACAACATAAAGCTTTTTAACATAATGTAAAGATTGTATAAAATGTTGTTTTCAAGCAGATTGACATCCACATTACAATGCCTTGTGGGAGAATATTTCTACTGATAGGTGAGCCTTATTTATTTGCCTTAAGGTGGAAAAAAGCTGAAAAAATTCGAGCACTCTTCCCGATAGACAGTCACGCAAAAAGTTTAAAGCGGAATACTTATCGATTATTCTTACATAGGAAGATATGTTTCGAAACAGAAACCTTACATTCCACAAAATATTACGGTTCAACCATTTGACTATGGTTACCCCAAAACATGTAGATTTGTTAAAATATTCCATTAAAAAAACTTCATTAATTTTTTATGAATTATTTTAAAAATCAAAATGTTTTAAAATTACAATAGAGCCTTACTAGAAAAATTGCTTGGGAAATTCATAAAAAAAAAACTTTGAAAATCACGCATATTTTTAAAATTAGTGACAGAAAATATCTTGAAAGAATATATACTAAAAAAATATAAATAGAACATATATTTCTTCATAACCTAAAAAAAAAAGCTGATTTTCTGTGTATTTCCCTATACAGAAAAATTTGTAGCATCTCAAATGTATGCATCATTTATAATTTTTTAAATACATGACAGGCGGAAATTTGTCAAGCTCTAACAAATCATATTACTTCTTTTTTCATAAATGTTGTTTCTTCTAAATAAATTAGTGATTATTTCTTTCTAATAACATTATTTAATAAAATAACGAAATAGTTTTATTCTCTCGCTTAACTCACTTTAAAATGAGAGAAAACGTTTAGATTCATGACCAATGAGCGAGTCACATACGAAATGAGGGTTGACAAACTGTTGATATTGAGAACCTGGATTAAAATATATTCTCAAAAATTTAATAAATAAGAAACAACTTAGAAGTTTGAGAATATATAACCAAATTTTTCATTTCAAATAACTGCGATTAAAATAAAAGAGCGGTTTTTTTTAAATATTAAAATAATATGCAAATTCTAATCATTGAAAACATTCACACGAATAAAAAATAGCCTTTGTCTGAAGCATCCCAAAATAAATATGTTTATTCTATTTGCGGAAGAGCAAAAAAAAAAAAAAATTATTCCACCGTCTGGAATGATGTAAGTCACTTCACATCGTTTCTCATTCCATTTCATTTTTACCCCTCCTTGGTATCAAATACTTGAAAGCGTGCGTCGTCAACAGGTCAGCAGAGGAAAGTTTTGGCTTTTCTCCAGAAGATTGACTGAAGACAGAAGACCTGTTCCTTTTTGGCACTGAATTATTTAAATATCACTTCAAGAAAGTAACTCAAGATGTGGGTTTGAATATCTAAGTTCGGTCTTATGTGGATAGCATTTTAGAAGATTAGAGCACAGTTGGCGATGAATACCCAAAAAGTCTGTTCAAAAGTTATGCTTTTTACTCACAAAAAGCATAATTGTAAAGAAAATAGGCAAGAAAACTTGTAGAAATTTTTTTAAAAACATTTACATTTAATTTATTCTAAAAATTTTATTATCAGTTAAAAATTTTACGCAAATTCCTGTACAATCAGTTTTATTTATATATTCTTAAAGAAAATCCCAATTACGTGTAAAGTACACACTTGATTAATTTTCTGTTCATTGATATGAAATCTATGATGAGTAAAATACCAAAAAACAAAAATAAGTAAATAAAATAAATAAATAAATAAAGGATTTAAATTCATGAAAATGGGAGAAAAATATTTTACTTGGTATTTAAAAGGAGAGATATCTATTTGCTTATCAAGAAAAAGAAATAAACTCTGGCAATTAATTTCATTTTATTATTATTTTTACCTTTGGCAGCGAGTAATGAATAATCTCGATTCTTGACTTATGATAGTTTAATGATGGAATTCTATTATAAAAAGTGCAATTCCATCACTAAGCCCTAGTGATTCACTTATCTTACATTACTACACATAAAATTTTGAGCGCCGAATCATGAAAGATTTTATACAGATATAAATGAAAAGTAATTAAATAGTACGATAAATGCGAGAATAAAGAACTAGATAAATTATTACACAGTACTCTTAAAAATAAATAATTTGCTTTTAATTAAATTAATAATAAATTTAATGAAATCGAACATGTATAAATTTACTTCATTTTCAGCTTCATCTATTCTACTTTCATCACATTTGCATAGTAACTTCAGATAGAACTTTTGATTAACAACAAAAATTAAGATTGAAAAAAGAATTAATCAGAAAGTTTCAAACGTGATTGTGAAGATTTATGTTAAGTTCATGAGCAAATGATAAAAATTAATGTTAAGAATGGCCTAAACTTAGCCTTGGGCGATTTGAAATGTATCAAGGCTAACCCATAAGGAATCGTAGGACCACAATAATTCGTTGGTTGCATGAAGAGAATAATCATCCGCAAAGTTCCCTGTAGAATGTTGTTGACTGACACTGTAATCCACCCCAATAATATCAGCTCTTGGAATTATTTACTGTGGAAAAAGCACTGTAAAACTACAATCAAACAAGTCCAATAAAGGTGTCAAATTAACGATTTTTCCTTTGTCACATATTTTTACTAATATAGAGGAATTCAGGTTTGATTTAGTTTGTTATTCTGCAGTCAATTTTGCAATCAAAGTTTAATGTGACAAGTACTTATAATTGTATTAGGAATCATTACAAACTTCAAGAACTGAAGTAAGAATTGAACCCGTGAATTATTGAACAGAATGCCAGGACACTAATTATTCAAATGTAACAGCTCCTCGGATACACGGAACGTAAATCAGTTTATATATCCCATCGAACAACTAATCATTTAATGGAAACACATATAATCAGCAGAATTGTATGGTTCCTATGGTTATGAGCCTTTTAATCTGTTTAAAAAAGAAGTTCTGCAATCGATATTTTACTGAACTGTAATACTCCGATATTTTTTTAAGTATTATTTTAAGAATAACCAAGAGTATAACAGATCACATTTTTGAAAAGCATGTGAGAAAATTCCATTAAAACTGTTTAAAAAACTCTATTTTTCGAACTTTGCAAAGATCGGCCCTGAGGACATTTATACTTTTTTGTGACACAGTTTTTTTCCGCAGTTTAAAAATACCTAGATAGATATTGTGGATAGTAAGTGATCGTAAATGGTTGACATTTTTTTTATTAAAGTAAATAAAATAAATAAACTTCTTGTTTAAGTTCCCTTTATTCAGGTTTTTCAATTTTAAATCTAAATTTAAAAATAAACATTATTTCTCTTTTGGTTGTTCCTGAAATAGTTTTATTAATTAGGCATGTTTTCAACTGTGACCATACAGTTTTGTTTAAAATGTTACCCTTTCTAAAATCGAAACAGAGATTTAATTAAAATTCCTTTACACTAAGAGTAAACGAATACATACTGTACACAAGACAGATGCAAGCGCTTACAGATCTTCACTGCTAGGCGTTTTGATATTGCATAGTTATTACGTGCTTTGCTAGATTGCAGTGCGATAAATTGGATTCAGATGGTCTTTAATGACGCACGCATATTGATTAAATTTTGCTTAGGATGACAATCATGTGCGTGTCTGGAAGAAGTAAGATGAATTCCTTAAAGCTGCCAACTCTTTCTAAGAGCACGCCAAGCACTTCTGGTGGGATAGTTTTATATCGCAATAGCACATAACAGCATTCGATCTGGGCACGCACTTAACAGAAGGAAGCTCACGAATTTTACAAATTTTCTATCAAGAGTAGTTCATTTAAAACTTGCTTTTATATCTATGTCTTATTTCCCTCACACATAAACTATGTGCATCTGAGATAAAGTGCACAAACACCACATTAAGAATGTATGTGTGTGCAATATACTAATTATTTGGGTACTTAATTCTAACTCTTATCTTTCTTATGAATTGCACATGATTGTATAACTATAAATTCGAAACAATTTTAAATCATCAATGTTATCCCTCATTGTATTAGTACAAGTAGCAAATGATAAAACATTAGAAGGAAATTTTACGACGCGACTGAAAAAAAATGCTTTTAGACCAATATTCACATTTTACTTCTAGATTTGAATCCAGCCCTCAACAATTAAAAAATAAAACATCAAATTCAGCACTAATTAACCAACAGAATTACATAATTCTACAAGACAATAAAACTAAAAATAATTTATAAATATATAGTAATAAAGTGCTAATGTTTAATTTAGTCTCAGTGATTTGAATAAACCTGCAAGAGTAAATTCAAAGGAACAATTTATGAAAAAAAAAATAATAAATAAATAAAAATCTAAAAAAAATTGAAACTAAAATCAAGCTTATTTATAATTAACTAAAGTGTTAATCTTTCAGTATTTTAATGAGAGTCCAAACAAAAGGCAGTCTTTCCTAAAGTAATCCTCATTTTCATTTTATTTGAAAATAAGTGCAAACACCAACTTATTGCGCATATCCCAAACAACTCTAAATCCAATATCTTCTTATCAGAAACCAATACATCGAGTTGCTTTCTTTCATCGAGACGCAAGGACTTAATTAAACACAGCGAAACTTCTACCGATAATCTTCCTCGGATGATAGTGATTTCCAGAGATTGCACAAACACAATACAACATAGGCTTAAGAAAAGCAAAATCGTCGCTACACACAACAAAATTCTCAGACGTCTTTCCATCGGTGGAAATAGGAGAAATAAAGAAAGGGGGGAAAAAAAGGAAATTTCCTTCTAAGAACTTTCTGAGTATTTTGGACTGGATTGCGTGACAGCAGAGTTTTCTTTCTCCAACTCCTGGGAACAGGATCAATAAGGATGCAATCTCTTTATTTAGGAAATCTCTTTCCGGACGTCCTTGAATGATCTTTTCCGGTTTCCAGAAGGTAGGGAAGAACGGGCAGCGTACATCTTCAAGATGGTAGTCAGTCTAGGAAAATATTTTTTAAAAAAACGAAAATAAACGCGACTATCCCCCCTTTGTTGTGATTTTCAAAAGAACCATTTCATCAGCGCCCTATTTTTTCCAGATCCTGTTTGTTTTCGGGAAAGAAAAATAACAGCCAACGATATTAAAGTTGAAGGTAGCGGCACAAGTTCCTTGTAGCTGCAGTTCTTTGTGCGAAGGGTACAGTCCTGGGAGAGTTGTTTAGGCTAGTTTTGAGGTGAAACAGATGTTTTTTTGTTAAAGTGAAAAGTTATTTCTAGGATGGAAGGTTTGACGGGAAAAGTTTGTACTCGATAAAAAGAAAACTAGAATTCTGATCAAAACAACGATGAAAAAAAAAAATTTTTTTTTTCCTTTTCGCTATTCTGAGAAAAGAATTATATATATACTATATTTTTTCTTTGTTCAGATAGTTCATTAAATATCACAATAAAGCACAAAAGCTATGGTTTTATATTGATTAAGCCCATCACATCTTGATGCAGGCATTTTTATAAAAAAATAATTATAATTGTTGTAATATAATAAATTAACTTAACAAAATATTTAAGCAAATCTTTCAATGAAAGACTATTTAAAAAAAGAAAGAATAAACTTTAAACTGACGTTAATAAAGGGAGATCAAATTAAGAAAATCCACGATAAAAGAAGAGGAAACTTTCTTTAAAAGGAAATGCTGTTTTTTACAGACAAATTTTAATTTACAAAAAAATGATTTACGATTTAAAAGAAAAAAAAAACATTATAATTACATTGAGTGGTGACAAAATTACAATGTTGCAATACCATAAACACGTGAATCGAAGATAAAAATTGGAAAACAGAGACAGACAATATCGAAAAATAACTGAAGTTCGTTAAAATACAATGAACGGAAATATGAAATCAGTAAGTTGTAAGAACTTTATATAAACAGTAGCTCATAGAAATGCATGCTTAGTGAGGGTGCTGCGAAATTGCTGTCAACCGTATGCTACAAAAGTAAACAACTTCGCGTACAATATAGTTTTTCTTCCAAATTGAAAACGGTGAAGGACATAACTGGCAATCAATTTTCTTAAATGGGAAAATTAGGAGATACTGCTGGCTAATGCATGCTCAAGTATGAAAGACAACAAATGAAACATTATTGTCCTCATCATCGTATAATATACATTATATACAAATACTTCGATGGTTGCCAGCTAATCAATCTTTCAGCAAAAATCTTCTTAATGTTACCTCTTGGAATTCAACAATTGAGACTAAAACAATTCAAAAAAAAAAAATCTTTTTCTTTTTTTTTTTTTTTTTTTTTTTTTTGCTGCTGTGATACATAACTTGTTTTTTTTTTTTTTTTAAGTTGAATGAATATTGAAATGAAATGATACATGAAAATATATGGAACAAACATTGGCAAATGTAATAACTCTTATTTCCTTGATTTCATATTCGTCGAACTCAAGAAAGTTAACATTTTGAATCATTTGCATGACTCAGTGAGTTGTCAAAACATTAATTATCATATATTTTTCCGGTGATAGGTGTTGCGTTTTCACTATCAAGCCGTATATTTAGAGCAGCGCTTTTCTCCTCATTTCTTTTTATCGTGTATTTTACCCTTTGCCGAAAAATTGCATGATAATGTTGGGTAAATAAAACAAGATTAATAATAATATAAATTATCAATACCTATTTAGAATTATGGTGTTCGTTTCTAAGAGTATAAGCAGCCATTTTCAACCAACAATCTTTGGACCCCATGATTTTCCAAAGTATTATGTAAGCGAAACCTAAATATTGTATTCAGCCAGTAAAAAATTTGATATCATCACTGAACAGATGAAAAGCTTAATGAAATGATTTTCAGATGCAATAATTGAAAATTATATTGTTTGCTTTATAAGCATTTGACAGGGAAAAATAAATCCACATTATTCTATCAGTAGATGGGCTGTAGATACCTATATCTAGTAAAATACGGAACAACAGCACAGATTTATGCTTGTTGAAAAAGTGGCTCACACTAGGGAAATTCTTTTGTTCTCTTTTGTTTGGTCCATTCAGTTATGAGGTACAGAGTGTTAAAAATGAAATTCAACAAAGAAAAAACTTGATAAATTTTATATATTTTACAATTTTTTTATTATTATTATTATTATTTATAGAGGCGAAAACAAAAGCATGGTGGTTGAAATTGGAAATGTTTACGGCACCAGTACTGTAAATGCCAATTATGTGCAATTTTATCACTTCAGGTATTTTTGATGTTAGAAATGAACCTCGCACAGGTAAATCCATCGCCAAAACTGTCGATAAAATCACAGGGAAGATCCAAATTAAGCGGCATGTTAGCAATCGTAATATCGCCAAGAAACAAAAGCTCCTCGAAAGCATGAAAATAAAGTTTTGTAGTTTATGTAAAAAAGCTATTTCTTTTTTCTTAAGCTAATATAAACATATAAGTCTAAATATATAAACTGAATCTTGATATTTCAAATACTAACTTTCCATTTTTGAATAAAAGATAAAAAATTGTAGAAATTCACTTCTCATACTGCAGTATAATTTGATAACGATACAAGAATTTCTATTTTGTGTTAATTCAAACATTCCTTAAAAGCAATAAATCATATGGTGCTATTTTTAATAGTAATCACATAGCTTTTGTATAATATGAAACAGAAACAATCTTTACTTGACCTTACTTAACTAGACCATTTTTGCTAATACCAATATTAAAGAATAAATAATCAAGAACGACAAGATATTTTTCAAATATCCTTCGTCATCGTAAAGATATTGAGACCTAAGCAGATTAGAAAGGCGCTTCAGTTATTTCACAGCTACGAGCAGAGTGTCAGGAATAATTGATTACTTACAGTCCAGATACACGGGCGGGGTTTTTATTTCAGATACCAACGACATGGAGCTCAACACAGATTAAAATATTCATGTGCGGCTGACTAACAATCATTTATAACCACTAACTCAATTTATTTTTCATTTATATATGTTTATTTGGTTGTTTAATAAACTATGAAATATCGATGGGATATGAGGCGGAAAATATACCTCATACATAATCTAAAATACAATCGATCTTTTTTTTTGCCTAGCAGAGAAAAAAGCTTTAAATGATTGATTGTCATAATAGTCCATAACACATTCATTTGCATTATGTATATGTATTTCATTTGGAACTTGTTTAGATTCTTAAAAATTATATCTCCCATAAATGGAGTTTCCTAAAGACTGATGACATAATCAAATTAACTTAATAATTTCGGAAGATTTGATATAATAAAGTAAATAAGTTTATATATATATATCTATGAATGTTTATATGTATGTGTGTGTAGGTGTGTGATGTACGTGTAAAATATTTTAAAATGCTTCTGAATTTCACATTCAGCCCAAATTTGCTTCTCTCGCTCAATTTCAAAGAACGAAAGAAAGCTCTTTGAAAATGACATTAATATTCGAAAATTTAACGGTAACATTATTCTCGAGAAACGAGCAAAACCTTTCACTGTTCAGATAGTTAGAATTTCTTAAATGTGCTTCTGCAATCTTAAATGGAACGAGACGCTGAATTTACGCACTTAAAACTACCCGGAAAATTACAGCCGGGGATCGTTAGCCAGAATGTTTGGCTGTCGTTCTGCTTAATCGAGTTTTCCGATGGCGAACTGTTGCTCTCAGAATAGGCGACATTTAGTTCAAGCAGAATCTAGCATTGGTCACTTAAATAGGCACGTGACTGTGAAGACAGGAAGAAAGATAATTGAGAATTGTTTTGACTTCAGATTTCAGATGTTTTATTTACTTATTTACTGTTAATTTCACTAAATTTGCAAGTTCACTAATGCGTAAAACGATTCATAGATAGTGGACCGTATTCATGTGTAGCAAGGATGGAAACCCGGAAAACTCTCAAGCACCCAACTCGACAGACGTGCATGCAGAAGAAAAAAATAGCAAAGCACCCAATATCCGCTATTAAGAGGGACTGGAATCGAACCAGGAGGCTATGTTCCAAACATAGGTGTCTTCCCACTAGGTCACAGAATGTCCAGTAATCACTTTTTTAAGCAACTGAACAAAAAATAAAATAAAATAATGGTATAAAAACGTGTCGCTCTCATGACCAAAAATTTGCGAGTGCGATACTTAACTCCCAATTAAGAGTGTTATGCTGATGAACTCTAAAGTATCCTCAGATCTAATAAACCTCTGCTGCTGATGACATAATTTGACGAGAAATGAGTCTATTCTAATCATACTTTAAAATAATCAAGTGGTTGGCAGTGTTCAAGGACTTCGGCAGGGAAAAATAAGCAGCCGCAAACATGTGCATTGAAACATGCATATATAAAATAATATGAAAAAAAATATGCAAAAGAAGGCATAGATGATGTATAATTCTTTTGGCGTATTTTTTAATTTCTTGGCGATCAAAAAATTGCTACCAATCTGACATAATTGTTATATTATTTTTTCTTTCTAAATGAGTAAATAAAATACGACTTATAATAAAAAAAGATCAAAATAAAATTATAAAATATTAGGTTGGGGAAAAAGTTATCCATTATTTTTTTGGTAGACGTCTGTAGTAATCGCTATCTCGTGAGGTATCTATCAAACAATTTCAAATTTATGCTTATTGGAAAGGTGACATTTGACACTAAAATATTGTCTTGCGGTTTTTTGTTTGATTAATTCAGTTATGAGTACAAGGTTTTAAAAATAGAAGACAACAAACAGAAAATTCGATACATTTTAGTTTTTCTTTTATAATGGCGAAAATGCTAACCAGGTGGCTAAAATTGGGAAAGGAGTTTATCGTCCTATATATGACTGTAACAACCAGTTATGCACAACTTTGGTTTCGACGATTCCGTTTGGGTATTTGGATGCTAAAGATGCACCTCGCATGGATACAACATCGTCGAGAATGTCTATAAAATATCAAAAATTATCAAACTTGACAGCATATCAACAGTCGTAGCTTCTCACAAGACCTAAAAATCTACATGAAAACTGTTTTAAAGCTTTTTACAAAGCGAATCTGAAAGAAGTTACAAAAAGTTGACGTAAAAATAATGGATTTCTTCTTCCCCAACCTAATATTAAGGTTTTTCTATTAAAAAGAAAATTTAGTAGAATTATCCTCACAAGAATTCTAATGAAAATGCTGAGATGAAAGAGTTTTCTAAATTTCCCCAGGCAGACATATAAACTAGAGATGAAAAATAGACTGTTGTAGTATTCTTTATTTTTTTGACTCATTAATAAATCCGAGTTGCAAGAAGAAACTATAAAATTCGCCAAAAACTCATGAAATTGACAAATGCGCCTAAAACTTTAGACAGCCTCTACGCCGAAATTAAAGAAAATAACCATTTTCTTATTCAAGAAAAACGCTCATTAAACCTAACGTTGCCTAGAATTTTTACGACGTAATCCACTAAAAATATATGCTTGCGCGATTTATTTCTTTTCACTCCAGTTATTTACACTTCACACGTAATCTTAAAACTTTCTGTTGACGGTTAATGATCGTAAAGTTATAAGTAAAATTTTCGAACATTTCTCTTTAACTTGGTTAACGGAAACATTCCTGTTTTTCCATGCATAATCTGCATCTCAAGGGCCTACTGATATGCGACTCATTCGATTTTACTGCCATCCATCCGGACTCAATTATTAGGATTTAAAAGTCCTGGTGTGCAGAGATTTTATAGCCTTCATCACAATCCTTTACACACAATCGATTCGCATCGATGACAAGTTCCAAATAATCGTTACACACAGGCCATTGCCTTTTTTTGTACGACGTAATTCTACTTTCTTAAGTGAATCATTACTGTTTCTTTCTTTTTTTCTTTCTGATATTGTCTCCATTTATTGGTTTATGTGTCGCGTCCCTAATTGGTCAGCTTTATTGTTGAGAACAGCCGATTGACTGCTTCTGTGGGTTTCTTTCCTTCTTTGATGCTTCCATTTGGTCCGAAATGTCCTTAATTCCCGTCTTTGACTTGCGGCAGTAATGAATGACACTACATCGTTGTAATTAGCTCAAACATCCGAGATAATTACAAACTGACTTTTTAATCTACTGAAATAGATATTACTATGCATCTGCATTTAATTAGGTCTTCTTATATCATTAAAGCCTGATATCAAGCCTGACTAAATTAGAAATTTGTTTTATTTTACTGATGCTAATTTTGTATGAATAAATTTAAATTATCATAATGGAGTTATTTTATTGGTTCTTTCACAGACAGAAGATTAAAAGGGGTGATATTTTAATATAAAGAATTTATAAAATTCATAAAAATTAGAAATAAAATTTAAATTTATAAGCAAATTTTTAAAATTTTTTGCATTACTCTAGAGTTTGTCACTGAATGATGAGAATGCATATATTTTTTCTTAATTTTCCAAAACAAATGTAAAAATTTAAAAAATGCTGGAATATATTATATACGAAAAGGAATGCGGATTCTAAGCTGTAAAAGAATATCTTTTAAAATTCGCCAATTTTGGTTTGATCGTGCATTAATATAGTTATTTACAGCTACATGATAAAAGATATTACATTTTGAATAGAATGCAATCTTGAGAATTTACTAGAGACCTAATTTTTGAATCAATGTCCAAAGTATATTCGATCACATGAGCTGAAAACTAATTACACGTAATTTTATGCTAAATCAGTCAGAGGTAGTCATAGTTAGTAAACTTGCATATACTTTAATACAGTGTAGTGAAGAACCTAAAGGCATACGGCTTTTATAAGGTATTTTTGCGTCTTCTGAGTAAATTGCCTTTCAGGAGGATTTTTCTTAAATTGTGCGGTTACGCACAAAGTTACTTAACAGTAATTATATATAAGAATTCATATTTATTTCAATCAAGAGTATTCCTTTTTCGTTCCGTTTGAGGATTGGTGACAGAAGCGAAATATTTTGGTGAGATGGAGAAAACATCTGATACAGAAAAATGCCTTACATTCGAAATTTTTTCCGAAATACGATCAGAATGATGAAGAATATGAAACCAATTAGTTCCTTGAAGACGTATGCCGGTACCAAGGGAGATCGAAGACAGGAAATGACTCTACACATTCATGAGAAAATGAAGCACTGTGGGCGTCATCTTTGACGCTAGAGTGACGTCAAATTTGAGACTTAAGATAATTTTAGATTATTTATGCACTTTTCATACAGATTCTAAGAAATATGAAATCGTAAAAAATTTTAGTTTTATTATTATACACAATTGGGGATTATAAATAGAATTTTATTTTTATCTTCATTAAGAATCCGTCCATTTCTAGCATAGAAAGCTCATCCAAATGAAATAGTACAAAAAAA